>PVKA01000703.1:0-37151 GCA_004027165.1 Ctenomys sociabilis
GAATCTTTGATATAATTCAGCTATAAAAAAACCTGTAAATATAATTTCATGTATGCACCTTGTACAGTACCAAAACGTTATGAAAACAGTTTGCAATGTATTAATTCATCGACTCTGTATGGTTAAGGTGTCTTGAAACTGTCTGATTGACATTTGTATTTTAATAAAATAAAAATAAATGGAAAAAAAAAGAAAGAAAAAGACAAAAGATTGCGGCTGGGGAGATGGCTTAGTGGAATAAGCGCTTCCCCAGCACGCGCAAGGGCCTGAGTTTAATGCCAGGTTCCGAAAAAAAAAAAAAAGACAAAGACAAAGGATGTTCATCTAGAGGGTTTCGTTCTTTCTCAACCAAAACCTCCAGTACTGAAGTTCAAACACCATTACCACTTTGCAATAAATGAGGTTCGGGTTGTACTTTGGCATTCAGTCTCTAAAAGCTTTGTCATCACTTCCCTTAGCCTTCAGGGGCCTTCCACGTGGACAGCCTGCGGTGCCAACGTGAAGCTGAGAACCATGTGGAGCACAGCTGTGCTATGTGAAGCAGCCCCTGCTAGCTGCTAGCACTCTTGAAGCAAGATGTGAAACGTAACAATCAAGCACGCTACAAATGAGCCACCTCTCATCTGAACTACAGAGCTGTGAGTGATAATGAACAAATGTTGGTTTAAGCCACTGAATCTCAGGCTTGATTTGTTACACAGCATTATTTTGGCAATGCGTAGCCAACACATAAAGGAAAACACACACTGGATTTATCTTTTAATCAGAAGACTGGGGCCAGGAAGATGGCTCAGTAGAATAAGCACTTCCCTGGCAAGCGCGAGGTCCTTAGTTCAATCCCTGGTTCCACCAAAAATAAATAAATAAATAAATAAATAAATAAATAAATAAATAAATAGACAACCACAGCTTATATGGCTCAGCATCTCACATCCCATAATACTTAATTCCTCCTGTAAAGTTTATGCAATAATTTCTGGTTCATATAGGTCATGGCTAGTCTCTAATGAGCAAAAGACATAAAGGAATAACAGTGTATTTACACAGAGAAAAGAGCTTTTATTTTTAAGCTTGATGTTCATAAATCTCTCTAACACTCTTATGTACCTGTCTGTACCCCTAAATCCTTGTGTATGAAATTATAACAGGACACTACACAGCTAAGGATGGATACTTGGGTCCACAAAAATACTGATAAAATCAATTTATTTCTAAGAAGGAACTTGAAACTATATTTTTCATATTTACTGGAAATTGAATTGAAGTTAAGTTAAATGCTTGGCATAGGGCCCTCCACACACACTCAACCCAATGCTTGCTTGATGTTCATGACAACATCCTGGCCCAGAGCTTTCAGCACCCATTTAACCCTCCATTCAAAGGAAATTCAACTATCTAACAGCCTCTGTTGATAGCTTGGACTCTAAGAAAACTCCTCCTTATTGTCCCCAACCCCCAGGCAGGGTCAGTTTCCCCCACTCTCAGCTTATCGTACTTTATGCTTTTTCTTCAAAGCATACATTATATATTACAACTTACAAGTTGTTTGTGGAATAAGTTATTAAAAAAATCTATGTTCCACACCACACTCTAAAAGTAATATGGATGCATGCCATACCTTTTTTGCTCACTGCTATATTTTTAAACATAAATTAACAGGCATTCAACAAATGTTTATTGTCTAGATAGATGGACAGATTACTTGTAATTATATTGAACAACATAACACATCACTTACTTAACAAAGATTAACTCTCTTAACATGAGTGGACAAATGAAAGAAAGATAAACCAATGAACAGAAGATGATATTTGTCTTCCTGAATTTTCTTCTGTCCAAGTAGTGTTAATTCCATCTCTTTGTTTTGTTTTGTTTTGGGGGATTACCAAGGATCGAACTCAGAACCTTATGCTTGCCAGGCAAGCACTTATTCTACAGAGCTATTTTCCCATCCCTAATTCCATCTCTTGGAGGACCCACAAAGCAAGCCTTTACTGTGTGATACACACGCACATCTCATAGTTTAAAGAGCTGATTCCTCAGAGATTTCAGGTCAGAGGAAATACAACGTTAAAAAGGAAAAGTTTATAATTCATCTAACCATTACTTACTGAACATTTTAACACTCCAGGTGTTTTTATGTGTATTGGGGCTATAGCAGTAAATATAAAGGATATCCAAAAGATTCCTGTCCTGATGGAGATTATGCTCTAATGAGATGAAAGAGTGAATAAAGAAGTGAACACAATTTATCAGACAGCAGTAAGTGCAAAGGAGAAAACTAAAGTAGGAAACAAAGTAAGAAACCTGGAAGATAATAATCCCTCTGTTTTAAATGAGAGGTTAAAATAGACCTTCATGACATTTTCATAGAGATCTGAAGTTGGTTGGTAAGATGAGAACCATGGAGATATGGGGGAAGGGAATACCAGAAGCAGAAACAAGAGAGCAAAAATGCTCCAGGCAGGGGGTGGGAGTGAAAAAAAAAAAAAACCAAAGATCCTTAGTGACATGGAACATACTTGGCAGGATATAGAAAATGAGTGAGACTGGTATACAGAGAGAACAATGAGAGCTAAATTCAGATGGGTCTGAAAGCTACTAGTCTACTACTTTGTTTTCTCCTGTCATGAAATGTAACACATACATCCTAATCGAATGTTTTTCAGCAAAAAATTGAAACACAACCCAGTAACCTGACTGGTATTTCCAATCCACCCTGGAGAAGACAAGGCCAGAAGCAGATCAGCTACAGGATATGACAACAAACAGGTGAAGATGGCTTGACCCAGGATGGGGTTTATTTGCCTCTGTATGCTTACAACCAGGATCAGAAGACACCAGATAAATGTGGGATGGATAAATGCTTAAGCAGATAAGTGAAAAACAATTCTCTCTTCTCAGTACCCAAATAGGATTTGGCTCTGAATTCCACAGTTAAGTCTTGCCTTTATCCTTTGAATGTGTTTTCCCCATAACTCCGAGAAGCCTGAGAATGGAAATTAAAGTTATTAAAGTGAGTATGAGAAGGGCCCACTCAGCCAGACACAAGAGACCCCACCACGAACAATTCCATTTATACGAAATGTCCAGAAGAGGCAAATCCACTGAGACAGAAGACAGATTACACAGGTCTGCCAGGGGCTGGGAGAGGTAGGAATGGAGAATGACTCCTAAGGGATGCAGGGCTTCCTCTTGGGGTGATGAAAACCCTTTGAAATAACGATATTTGGGGCGATCATGTAACTTTGACACTATCCTAAAAACCCTGGCATTGTTCAATGGTCTAAACTTTATAGTGTTTTAAACCACTTCTCAATTTAGAAAAAAAAATCATAATTGACAAACTTGCAAGGAGAATCCTAAGGAGATGTGGCGAATAAGTATCCTATGCTATCTTAGAAGGAGTCCTGGAAAGAAAACGGACATTAGGCAAAAACTAGGGCCTGTGTGAAGTATGGATTAGAGTTAATAGTAATTGAACAACATTGTTTTAGTACCTGAGACTAAGACATCCTAGTAATTAATGTAAAAGGTTAATAACAGGACAATTGGATGTGGGGCATCTTGGAGCGCTGCACTTGGAGCTTCGCCATTATCTATAAAATTAAAGCTATCTTAAAATAAAAATATTATTTAAGAGGCAGAGACAGAGTGGCCATTCTGACTTGAGAAATGGAAGAAAAGAGGCTCAGTGGAAATGGAAGAAAGAGCCGGCAGGTGTGGGGCACGCCACCCATCTGCACAGCTGAGCTCCCACACTCTCCACCCCTAGACTCAGGTGGCCCAGGAAAATTTTCCCTAATCCATTCTTTGAGCTGCTTCTTTTCTTGTCTGCCCTAGGCAGTAAACTGATTGTTTAAAATAATCGTAATAATAAGGTAAGAAAATCTTGATCCAAAAAAAGAAAAAAAAAATTTTAATGACTT
Source organism: Ctenomys sociabilis (assembly GCA_004027165.1). Lineage (NCBI taxonomy): Eukaryota > Metazoa > Chordata > Mammalia > Rodentia > Ctenomyidae > Ctenomys > Ctenomys sociabilis. Next base: position 3,930 of record PVKA01000703.1, read on the forward strand.
TAACTAATGTCCTCTGGGCTCCTGGGTGGGTAATCTGGCCCCCTTTGGTATAGAGGCAAATATGATTACAGCAGAGCCTGTATCGGCCAGTCTCTGAGCTCCCAGCCCTTAAGGCCACTACCTACCCTAACCACATTAGCAGCACAAGAGCCATCCATCAGAATAATCAGGGCCAGGGCCTGGGCCTGGGCTTGCTGCAAGCATGAGGCTCTACCATCAGGAAAGGTCTGACTCTTCTACAGCACAATGCCAATATCAAGGACGTGGCTCTGGACCTGAGCTGCCTGCTCTTTCCCCTTTCTCCTGCCAGCCTCTGCTAACCCACTGCATCCTCAGAGCTGCTTGGTCAGGACATAAAGGGGCCCTTTGGTTCCTGCAAACAGACTGAAGGTGGCTTGGGTAAAAGGGCAATCTAGCCTCCATCTGCCTCCCACCTCCAGTTCAGCAGGTGCCCTCCCTTCTGCCTCCACCATCAACCTTCCCAGTCTCCCTGGCCCAAGCCTGTCAGAAATAGAGCTCATTGGCAGCAGGAGCAGGAGAGTACCAGGGGCAGGGGGTCTTGTTTACCTAACACTGTGCTAGTTGCTACAAAGGTCAGGGCCCATCTGCCAGGCAGCAGGTGCTGGGAAACCAGCTGCTCTCATGGCACAGGCACCAAATAACACTGACGGGCAGGTGGACAGACCAAGAAGCCACCCCTGGTGCTCTGGCCCACTACAAACACATGTGCACACACAGGCACACATTCCAGGCCCAGCACTGACCGGGTTGCCCATGTAGAACACATTTGCTGCCATGCCCCACAACAAATGTTGAGTCTCATGGTGGCTCCTTACCTGTCCTTTACCCATGTGCCACCTACCATCCCTGCTCCCTGGGCAAGCTCAGAAAAGCTATCTGAACTTCAGCCTAAGTCCAACATACAGGCCCGTGTTCCAATTCGGCTATCTTTTGGGGGAAAAATACCCAACAGTGCTGCAGCTCATTTTGAGTCTGAACAGAAACAGTTTGAGAGTGCCTTGGCTTTAAGGATTCACCAGAGACAGTGGTGAGTTAACTTCTCCAGGCCAGGACGCCCCATTCCTTATCCCATCACCTTTCCTCTGCTGGTCTCCTGCAGCCACTTGGGAATAGTGATGCTGGATAAGAGGGAAGCCACAGTGGGTGGGACCCAGAGCATCCTGAAGTGAGGAAAGTTTGGGAGAGCCAAGCCTAGCAGCCCGAGCCTCCCCCTGGAAAAGTGACTCTAAAAGGAAATTGAGTTGGCAGTACCTAGGGATGCCTTGCCAGTACATCTCTCCTGACAGCACCTACATCCCAGGACCTCATGTGTGGGCTCAGAAAAGGGGAGGGATGTCCCACAGGCAGGAAGGCCGACCTTAAGAACAGGTGGTCCAGAAGGACAGTTCCTTGCTGATGGCCAACCGAGCCTCTAGCTAGCTGTGCAGATAGGTGAGGCTCACTTGTCTAAAGAGGCAGAAGTAGAACGCAGACTCACAGGATGCTCTAGAGCCACAGATGCCCCAAAAGAGCAGCCTGCTGCTATGTGACTCTTAGTAAGCCACTTCCCTCCTCTGAGCCTATTGTGAAAGTGTAGGCTGTTGGCCTGGGCCCCTTTCAGACTTCACTGTGTGCTAGAATCACTTGAAGGGCTTTTAAAAGTATGCTTGCCCATGCAAGCCCAGAGAGCCTTGAGTTAATTGGTTGTAAGTGGGGCCATCCAGATTTTTTTTTTTCACTCACTGGGTGATTTTAGAATTCAGCTAGGTCAGAAAAATCACTAGCTCATTGGTTTGAGAACTGCTTATCGTACTGCAAAACAACCTGGAGGCCAGATCCCTGGATGCTGCTTTTAGAGTTTCTCATTTGGGGGTGGGGGTGTCTGAGAATTTGCATTTGGAACAAGTTCCCAGGTGATGTTAAAGCTGCCAATAGTTGGGGCTTGTACTCTGAGAACCACTATCCAGTGCCCTCTAAATATGGTCCCCAAGTGGGTAGCAGCAGCACTGGGAAGCTTGCTGAAAATACCAATTAAGGTACCTGACTAGCAATTTGAAGATATGTCCTTACATGATGACACAAAGGATGGGGATGGGATGGGGGTGGGGATGGGGATAGGGGTAGGGATGGGGCTGGAGGTAGGGGTGAGGATGGGGACAGTAAAGTGGCTAGGTAAAACATAGGAGGGGAGATCTGGGAAAGAAAGGACATGCCAGCCAGAACACCACTGCATGGGTGTGTGGTGGAGCTGAGAAGAGCAGAGTCAGTCAGGCCCCTCCTAGAAATGTGTGCTTTCTCCTTGTCTTTTCACATTATGGTGAAAGTTCTTATCAGAGCACCCTCTGGCCCACTTTTGTATAACTTAGTGGTTAAACCATGACCTCATCCATGTATACTACATCACCACACCTTCATCACTTCACTTATATTCCAAATGGAACAGAGTGGATGACTTGAGTGGCTTTTACTCCCTTCTGATCCAGAACCCCAGCTCCATTCTGCAGCTGCAGAGATTCTGGATTAGCACAGGAGGGCTTCAGGCTTACAATGCCACGTAAACCTTGGCCCCTGGCCTAGGTGTGCCTTTTTTGGCTCACTGGCTACTTTCTAACTAAGCATCTTCTCAAGTCCTGAACTGTCTAGGGCACTGGACAAAGATGACATAACACAGGCCAGCTGAGAGGCAATTCCAGCTTCCTATGCATTGGCCCTGCTACTTAAACTCTTTCTGGGTCTTACTTCTGCCTTCTAGAAACAAGTGAAGGAATTCTCACTGCATACCCTCTGAAAGAGTTGTGAACTGTTTTACATTACCCTTTATTTGAAGTTTTCCCCTCCAGTCACTATTGAGATTTCTAAATTTGAAGACAGACCAGTCAGCAGAGAGTAGCCATGATCCATCGCACTGTTGGGTGTCTGCAGCATGCCCTGGGTCCGAGGCCCAGCAACTTCTCTCTGCAGAGCAAGGTTTGGACAACTGACAGATTGGGACATAACATCAATTCAGTGTTCTGCTAAGGGCTTGTTCAAAAAGTGGTTTCATTACTTGTGTAATTACTCGCCTCCTATTCTGGGACCCGTTCAGAGCACCTGTTGTACATGACTTTAAATAGCCTCACTGGTGGCAAAACTTCAACCTGGGAGGGTGGATTGGATGGTTGGAAACAACCCAAAGGTATCCAGAGCCAAGAGTGGTGAATAGAGTAGGAGATTAAAGCTAGGAAAAACACCATTTTTAGTCTAAAACAAGGTGTAACTATAATTAAATCGATCTGAGGGTTGTCTGGATGGTCTCTAATGTCTCCTCCAGCTCCAGAATGCTATGATTTTCTTGTATAAATAGGAAACGAATTCTGAAGGCAAAGGAAAAACATTCCACAGGTGTTGTGAATGAAGAGACTTCAAAGGAATCTGTATAAAATTTCTCTTTCCAAGGGGACTACTTTAAAGGGCAATTCTTCTTTGGATACATGCCTTATTTCATGGATTTAGAGATTTTTCTCATATTTTACCTCTGAAATCAAGACATAGACAACAAGAAAAGGACTGTAATTCAATGAGCAACATTTTGTCTTATTATTGGTACATAAAATAATGGTTCATTTTTTTAAATCAATGGCATCTTAGATTTTATGAAGTAGGGTAAATCCAAAATTGATTTAATTTTAGATTTGTCTTGAGTCTCAGCCTTGGCTGTATACCCCAGAATCTCTGGAGGTAGGACTCAGGCATCAATCATTTTTCAGACCTACACAGCTTAAAAGGAGTATACCTTTTCTGTACGCATATAAGAATCCAGACTTCAATGGAAACCCATAAAGTGGCCAATAAAGTTGAGATATAGAAGGGGAAAAAAAGAGGTAAAGAAGGAGTTGGAGGAGTTGAGTATTGGTGTTACGATCCTAGGTTGAGTTATAACTAAAGTCTTTCTCTGGGTTTAGAGAGCTAAAAATACCCAACAACACCTTTGTTGTTATTTAAACTGGTTCAACTTAAATTTTCTGTTGCTTGAAACACACATACACTATGGTGACAAGCAGGGTATCTTATATTCAACTGCCTGAGTAAAAAAGGTAAAGGAGAAAATAATGAAGATTCCCACCATTCTGAGCCAGGCACTTGGTATTCCTTATGCTGAGACAGAAAAACAACTGGTTAAACTATGACCTTTTCATCTTAAGACTCACAAAATATATTTTCCAAGGCATCAGCATCCCAGAATTTGTTAGCTCAAAGTTAAGAGGTACACAGTAAAGGCTACCTCTTGAAATTTCCAGTAGGTTTAAAAGCAGCTCACCTAAAAAGAGCTAGGGAAGAAAGTATGGATTTATTTAGTCCTTTTAGCTTGTTCTCTGCAATATAAATTCCCCAAGGGCCTGGCAATTAATAATTAGGCTTGCAGAGTTGGAAAAACTATGTCCTCTCCCTCAAGCTCAATTTCCTGCAAGCGGAGGTAAAGAGGAAGTTAGAAACTCAGCAAAAGACAGATTAATACCCAGGAGATACCTAATCCCCCAGGTATCTCTCAAGTACACCTGTTAAGTACTGTTTGCCTAAGACAGGAATGTCTCACTCCACTAACTAAAAAGCAGCTTTATGCATGAAGTCTTAGCTATGTATCTTCACCCCAATCAGAGGTTTTCAATTGTCTCAGAGTAGAGACCACTGAGGAAATAGGAACAGTCATGCATTCAGACCAAGACTGGTTGGAAACAGAAGTGTCCAGCTCCTGTCCTAGTCCCAAAGGCAAACTCATTCACTGTGTTCAATAATTCAGGACTGAAGCAAATAGACATACAGGCCACAAGACCTACTAGAATTGAGTTTGGTTGCCTCTTAGCTAAGTAGCTTCTACAGAATATACATTGACTTTTCCTACCACTTCTTAGAATAAAATATGTGTCCCAAGCATTGAGGAAACAACTGGGAAGTGATAGATAAATCAGCAAATGAAATAAACCCCAAATACTTCACTGGGATACAGAGAATAGAGATCAAAATGAAGCGAAACCATGGACAGATCTTCAGTATCAGGTTGGAAAATAAAGCTCTTCAAGGAGAAACTTGTGCCTCACCCCGCTAAACCTGAGTTGCTTGTCCTTCACCTCTAGGATGGAGCTTCATGTTGTGAAGCCACAAATACGCCCTTCATGGTCTTCAGGGTCTTCCTGGAGGCTTACACTGAAAACAAAATGCATTGATTTTCCCTCACAATCTTTAATGTATTAGGAGGAGGGCCACGTGGATAAATCCAAAATCATTCTTTATAAGTGGTGGAGGAACTAAAGTTGCATACACCTGACTCATATGGAAACCAAAATAAGTCAGATAGCCCATCCACTCTTTAAAAAGAACAAAAAGGAAGAATTTTCATGTACCGATTTCAAAACTTATTACATAGTGACAGTGATCAAGACAGTGTGGCACAGCATGGCACAATAAACATAGAGAATAACATGTAGAACTGTGGGCTGGAGCCAAAGCCCAAAAACAAACTTCTACATTAATGGCTAATTTTAACAAAGATGCCAAGACAATTCAATGAAGGAAAGTATAATCTCTTCAACAAATGGTACTAAGACAACTAGACATCCATATATAAAATGATGACTTAATTTACTATACTTAATTTACATCATACATAAAAACTAACACAAATTCAATCATCAATCTAAATGTAAGAACTAAAGCTCTTAAGAGAAAACACAGGATCCGGAAAATCTTTGTGACTTACAACAAGGCAATGATTTCTTAGACATGCCACCAAAAGTGTGAATTTGAAGTACACTAATAATAAATGCTAGAGGGGCTGTGGGCAAAAAGGAATACTTTTCCACTGTTGGTGGTAATGCAGACTAGTGCAACCTCTGTAAAAATCAATGTGGAAATTCCTCAAAAAGCTAGGACTAGAGGTTCCATTTGAGCCAGCCATTCCCCTTCTGGGTATCTTTCTGAAAGAATTAAAAGCATCATATCACCACAATACATACACACCTATATGGTAGCAATACAGTTTGCAATAGTTGAATATAGGAAACAACCCAAATGCCTATCAACTGACGAATAAATAAAGAAGATGGCTTTTTTCTATATACAATGGAGTACTACTCTGCCATAAAGGAGAATAAGCTACAGACATTCCTAGCTAAATGAATGCAACTTGAGACACACTCTTAAGTGAAATAAATGAGCACATACATGTTTAAATACCACATTGCTTCTTTTGTGTAATTAACCAAAAGTATAAAATACTTTTCCAAAATATATAACAGATATTGGGAAATGGGAAGAAAATGCTCAAATGAGAAAGGAGAAAGGGAGAGAAAGGGGGAAATAAAGAAAGAGAAGAATAAAAAAGAAAATAGGAAGAAAAATGGAAGCAAAGCTTTACAAATAAGGAGGGAAACAAGGGTTGAGAGGAGGAAAGGGGGATGGGGGAAAAAAAGAAGCAAGATATATCTTGTACAAGTACAAATTCCCTATGAGGAATATGGCCATTATGTATATCTAAATGTACCAAGAAAAATACCAGAACAAAAGAAAAAAAGTTGATAGATTGCATTTAACCAAAACTTAAAACATTTTTGTCTTCAAGAGGCATGCCAACTTGGACAGCAAAGGTAAACTGGACCTCGTGTTACCCTGTTACTCTCAAGGTTTAAATGTTTATTTTCTGCACATTTTATTTTTCCCTTCAATAATGTATTTGCCTTTCTTGTGTTGGGTTTTTTTTTAGGTTTACAGCAATTTTTTGTACATCTTGTACATGATTTCATGGCATGTTTTCATTGGTTCACTGTATTCTTTTACTGATCTCTTGATTGTTTGCTTGATTGTTTCATACCTGTTTTTCTAAAACCATTATCAAATAATCTTATCCATATAATATGATCATCCTTTAAAAAAACACTCAAAGAAAATGAAAGAAAAAAATCTGTAGGCTGGGAAGCATAGGTACATATATTTAGAAATCCTGCTGAAGGACTTCTGTCCACATATGGCAATCAGAATATGTCCAGATAACACTATGTTCTAGTCCCCAGAACCTGTGTATATGTTACTTTCCATAGGAAAAGAAACTTTACAGCTGTAACTAAAATTAAGGAAGGACTCTAAGATGGGAAGATTGTCTTGGTCTACCAAGGGAAGCCAACTCTAAGCACATGTATCCTTCAGTGAGAGAACTTTGCTACATAAGGGTAAGAAAAACTAGTAATAGCAAACATATATTTAAAAAGTGCTACATTGCTGTCCTTAAAGATACAGGAAGGGGCTACAACCCAAAGAATGCAGATGACTTCCAGAAGTGGGAAAAGGTGAAAAAAAAAAAAAACACATTGTCCCCTCCAGCTGCTAATATTTCATTTCGAGACCCATGTTAAATTTCTAACCTACAGAATAATAAGTCAATGAACCTGTTGATAAAACCACTAAGTTTATGATGATTTGTTACAACAGAAATATAATAATAATTCAAAAATATATGGAAACTTCTTACAACTCAGTAAAAAGGCAAATAGCCCACTATAAAGATGTGCAAAAGATTTGAATAGCCATTTCACCAATGAAGACACAAATAGCCCTCAGGCAAATGGAATCATGCTCAACAGTCTTAGTCTTTAGAGAAGTGTAAATCCCAATGATATGCCCTCTTCTATGTCCTCGGATGATTATAATCAAATGACATACAGAGCTGGGGTGCAGCTCAGTGACTGACCACTTGCCCAGTATGCTTGAGGCTCTGGGTTCAATCCTCAGCACCACATTAAAATAAAAACAGAAAAGAAATACACTCACAAGTTTTGGAAAGGATTTGAAGAAACCAGACATTGCTGCTGGGAATTGAAATAGTACAGCCTGTTTGGAAAATAGCTCGACACTTTCTTAAAATGTTAAGTATAGAATATGCATTAAATATAGAGGATGTAATGAGTATATAAATATATGACTCAGCAATTCCACTCCTAGGTATCAGCCTATGAGAAATGAAAACCCATGTCCATACACATCTATGTGGCTATGAACAGCAGCAATAGCTGGTGAGTAGAAATAAACTTTTCTGGATTATCAGTTTGTAAATAGATAAACAAAATTTAAAAATAGCAATATAAAAATAGAAACAAAGTACTAATACATGGATACTGCTTGGGGCAACCAAACAGCTCAGCAAATTAAAACACCTGCAAGCAGGTACAAAAGCCAGGGGTTTGATCCCTGGGCCTGTCATGCCAGCCCCACCCCCGGGGTATGCTGAAAAAGCAATTGAGACTGGTCATAATGGTGCATGCTGTAATCCCAGCTCTTGGGAGGCTGTAAACAGGAGACTCACTATGAGTCTGATCTAGTAGTGAGACCTTGAACACCCTGTAGACCCTTCCTTAAGATACAAGAAAAAAAAATTATAAGGACAATACTCAAGGATTTGTTAATAAAATAAGCTAGTTACAAAGGATAACATAGTGTAAGATTGTATTTAAATAAAATGTCTAGAATTGGTAAATCTATACCAATAGGGACAGGGGTTGGCTAAGATGGTAGAATTTTTTTTCTTTCTTTTTCTTTTCTTTTCTCTTTTCTTTCTCTCTTTTTTAATCTTCTATTTGGTACAGGGTCTCACTACACAGCTCAGAATCATAGTGATCCTCCTGTCTCCACTTCCCCAGTGCTGGGATTACAGGCATGTGCCACGGTGTCTGGTTTCAATGGCCAGCATGGCATGCCTGGGATTCTGGGACTGGCAGGGCATGCGATACTGGGAATTGAACCTGAGTGCTTGCACTTGCCAGGCAGGCACTTAGACTGCTGAGCTATCTACCCAGCCCTAGAATTTCTCAATGTAACAAAAGTATTCCACCATTAGGTTATGATGATCATTGTACAACTCTGTAAAATATGCTAAAAATATGTTATGTAACTCATACCTCAAGCAAAGAAAAAGAGGACATGCAGAATTGTCCAATCTGCCACCGCAAACCTTCTGGGAGACAGGGTGTAAATCTTCACCCTCAGGAGCCCATGCTTGGAGAATGCACATTTATATAGAACTAGCTGGGCTCCCTCCACTGATTAAGCACCAGACTTTATTTTCTTCTAGTAACCTAGAGCATTGGGCAGACTCCGTCAGAGCTTTCCAGAGAGGGAAAGGAGCCTCTTTCAGGGAAAGTCTTATAAGACAGATGAAGTGGGGAGTGAATTTGGCAAGAGGAAACATTAAGACTGCTTGATCCACAATTTCCACCAAACATATCATTCGCACACCATATTCAGAAGACGGTGGCAACCCAGGACCAGCCAGATGAGTACAGCCGTATTAACCTCTGCCTTCATTCTACGGCCCCTGAGTTCAAAAAAGAAAATCTAAGCCTGTGGCTGCCTGGCTGTAAAGGGCTTTGCACCCAGCCAAGTGTAGGTGGCAGGCACTGCTTAGCAAATGGCATCATCCAGGCAAGTAAGGAACTCACGCAGAACTCAGCCCAACCTCCTCCAAGCAAGAGCCTGGGCGCCTGCAGCCGGAGTGCAGGAGACTCATCCCCATCCATCTCGCTCCACACCTGAGAAGGAAGGCGCTGTAACAAGCACGCTGATATATATGCATCTACAATCTGGTTATGAGGTTATCAAGCAGGAAAGAGGCCCTGGGGGAATGCATATGCTTTCTTCATAGAGGAAGCTGTGAGTAAATAGGTGGAATTTATCTTGAGGGAGATAATAGAAATACTTTTTTTAAATGTAGAAAAAACAATATTTCCCCCCAGAGCATTAAAGCTTTTGCAGGTTTAATCATGGTTCTCATTAATGGGCCTCCTGGCCAAATTCATCTCAAGTCTGTGAGACAAGAAGGGAAGTGGATCTGCCTGGTCAGTGGTTTTTAATATAAACTGAGTAGAAAAAGAGCTGGGGAACACCTTCCATTCCAAACCGAGCCTCTGTTTCTGCCCAAACTCAAAGCCTCTTGGAGAATGGCCCAAGGGTAAGCCGTTGATTAGCCTTGGGATCTCAGGGGAATTGGAAGCTTCTGAAGAAAGCTACTGCTTCTAAGTCTGTCCTCTGGGTTCTCTCTAGGGTGTCCCTGTGGTGGTGAGCCTCAGCCTCTTAGCCTCCATGAATGTCAATAGTAAGCATACTTACATCACTGATCTGCTTACTGAAGAACTGGCTTTGTGAACTGAGACAGGTAGTTGATGAGATAAGGCCTATGGAGACCTAAGCTTCAGTGAACAAAGATGTACTAGAGGGATAGGGGTGGGTAGGTAGCACAGAGAAGCATGTATTAAAACTATTCAAACATCAAGCACATTCTTTTAGATTATTTCACTAAATTCTTCTCAAAAAACATTCATGCAGGGCTGGAGAGATAGCTTGTGATCTCAGTGCCTGTCTGGCAAGCACAAGGTCCTGAGTTCAAGCCCTGGTATCATATGCTAGGCTGGCCCTGGAACCGGGAGGGGAAGTACACACTTGTAATCCCAGTGCTAGGGACGCTGAGACAGGAGGATCACTACACGTCGGAGCTATGAGCTGGAGCTGCCTAGCGAGTTCCTGTACCAGATAGATAGACAGACAGACAGACAGGCAGGCAGGCAGGCAGACAGACAGACAGACAGACAGAACCTCATGGAATATGCATTTCCACTTACCTATAGGGAGAGCAAGGGTTGAGAAGCACATAGCAACACTGGCCCAGTTTGCATATGACAGTGCAGGACAGGAACCCAGGTTTGTCTGACTCTAAATCCATAGTCACTCAGGGATGCTCTTATAATGAAAATGCCCCTGAACCAGGGCTTGGCCTGAGTTTAGTTTCTTAGCTGGAGATAAGCCACAGAGCTGGCCAGCATGCAAGAACATGCCCTCTACAGGTTTGTCCTGTCACAGCAGTCCTGGTGTCTTCCATGCTGTCTTATAGAAATACCACTGCCTTCTTCCCATCACAGAGGGAGGTCCAATGTGGGGCTTTCAAGTGGCCCCTTTCCCTGGCAAGGAGGACATCCTGCTTCTGTCTCAGCAGATCTTAACATCTCTGAGACTTGACCTTTAAATTAGAAACTGGACCATGTTGATAGCTTCAAACTTATTTTACCATGATTCAGATTAAGAAATATATTTCCTCATATATAGCTCATTTTGCATTTAAATATTTTTTCTACAAACAATGCTTCTATTGGATGTACCCTATTAATTTTCTATTTCGTTTCCTTTCTTCTGTTTGTTGGTTTTAACACTGGGCACAGCTCATTAATTGATTTCACAGCCCTAATAGGTCATGACCCACAGTTTGAAAACCCCTTCTAGTTGCTCTCTAATGACCATTCCAGCTGTGACGCTTGATGGATCTTTGCCCAGCCCTCTCCTCCTCCGGAGGGGCCCCTTAGAACTGATGAGCTCCCACTGCGCGTGCTCTGCTCCACTCCGTCCTCAGAAGCTCCCTTCTGACAACTTGTCCCACTGCTTAGCTGCATTAATTCCCAGAAGCTACCCAATTTGGGCCAGGTCACACTCTCTGCTGGAGCAAGGACTTCAACCTGCGCAGTCTGGCTACAAGTCCAGAGTGCTTTTGTAGTTCAGAGCTACAAGTCTAGATTGCTGCCATCTGCAATCTGCTCCTGCGGCAGCGGCCAGGCAGTGACCAGGCTGCCCCCGGAGCTCCGGAAAGAATGCCCACCTCTCACCTGATATGGACCAATGGCTCCTCAGAAGAGCCTGGCTTTGCTTCCTGCCCTTCTGTGTCCAGGACTTGCTGCTTTTGCTGGCTTCTAGCAACCCCCTAAGCCTGTCTCTCATATCTGTTTCCATACAGCAGGGTCAGAAGTGTGTTTGGGGATGAGAGACAGGTAAAAAGCAGTCAATTTTGATCTATCTTATCTGTGACAGCCTCTGGAATCCTTATTCCCATAGAAGCAGACATTCTACCGCATGCAAGTTTTAAACTGGACAAATGAAATGTGTGTCATTAAAGTTGTATCTCTCTTCCAGTCCCAAGAGGGGACTATTGACTCTTCCTATCAAAAGATCCCCCTGGATTTGACATGGTGACCATGAGTCTCATGGATGTATGAGCTAAAGATGCCAGAAGGGAAGAGAGGGCCTGTGGTCTCCCTAGCTATGAATATACAAGAAATTGCCTTGAGTAGTATGACTCAAAACTTAGCATGGCAGAAATCAGCCCTCTCATCCCTGAGGAACATCTGTAAGCAAAATGTTGGCTAGAGTTTTTTAATGGCTATTAATTACTGTGCTGAATTTAGGTAGAAAGAAAAGATGGGAAATGATAGCTCAATGGCACTTGATGGATATTAAATAATAGATAGTAGCTGTGAGATGGTAGGTAACTATAGATGGTAGAGAATAAAGAGGAGCTCACTGATGATAGCACATGGCTGATAATAGAGACTAGCTGATAGTAGATCATAGATAACAAATGGAAGATACTGGATAATGGCTGAAGATAATAGGAGCTGATAGTGGATAATAGTAACTGCTTGATAAGATTAGCTAATAATGGATAATAGGAGTTAGATGATAATAGTAGCTAATGGTAGCTAATAGTCAGTAAGTGATAATAGGTGCTAATAGAGGGCAGTGCTAATAGCAGGTAATAGTGGCTGGCTGTAGATCATAACTGAGTGCTCATAGATAGTGGCTCCAGAGCCCACTAAATGCAAAACATCTCCTATTCCTGACTATTATTGTAACTATGGCTTTAGGACACACTTTGGCATCCTTTCATAAGCTTGTCCTGAAATATCTGCAGCCCAGAGTGAAGGGAGCAGAAGACACAGCCCACAACTCACAAGGCCTCATTTTCAGTTAACTTCCTTTGTTAGCTAGCTGCAGGATGTTAGGTCCACCACATAAGCTACGACTCCTCACCCGTGTGGGAGGGGACACCCTGAACCCTGCTCAACCCATTGCAGTGTGAAAAGAGGATCTGCAGTAGGAGCAACACACTTAGCTGTCTCATGGTGTGATGTGACAGTCAGGTCAGAAAAGCGAGCAAAGGCCGTGCCGTGGTCTTGGGTGGTGGACAGAGATGATGGGTTTTCTGTTCTCAAGGTTATAAGGTGGCTTACCCAGGGCCAGAGACAGCATATAGCTGACAGGCCTGCCAAGCTGCTAAGGCACCAGGTCACACTTTGTCCGTCTGCCAGAAATGCTCCTCATCTGAGTGTCTTGCTGTTGTCCAACAGCTTCAGCTGTTTGCTGACAGCCTCTTCCATTGTACTTGGAGTAAAACCCCTCCAAAACTTCAGGGCTCTTTCTTTCCTGACTCTCCAAGGGATCCTATTCCTTCTCATCATTGCCACTGCTTCAGTGACTTTTACTTGTCCGACACACACCAGGCTCATTCCCACTACTAGGCCCTTGTACCTGACGTCGACTCTTCCTAGGACCCCTCACCTTCATCCTGAGCTGGGTGCACAGCCAGCTCCTCACCACTAACGTCTTCCCAAGAAGCCTGCTTCCCCTCCCAGCCAGGTCACCATCACATCACCATTTGACTTCCTTGTAGCATGCAGTCAGGTCCCTTGCTGGTCTCCCCAGCACCTGTAAGAGCTCCTGGCACACACTGGCACCTCAGTGAATATTTGTTGAATGAATCAGTAAGTGGAGAAACACCATCCCACCTGTTGCAAGATGAGAGCTATGGGGCTGGGCAGGCCAGAGTTCTGCAGCCATTCCACTTCTAACTGGTCAGGAGATGGCACACAAGTTATTTAACTTCTCCTGCTACCTTCGACCTACTCAGCAGTACACACCAACAATTTGATCTGAGTTCCATGCTCCCAAAAGTGAAGATATACCTCTATACTTTTGTGGTTCCCAAAACAGCCAGCCTCAAAGGACCCTCTTGCTCCCCTACATCTCAGGTAAGATCTACCTCCACATTTCCTCAGGCCCACAAGAGTCCCTGAAGGTTCCCTTGTTTATCTGCCTCTGTAGAACCCCAGGCCTCTTTCTTTTCCTTGAGATGCTCCTCAGTAATGAACATTTTCCCCATTGCAAATAGCCTGCATAAAATTGTCTCCTTAATTAACCAGTATACTCTATCTTCCTGAATATTTTTCCCCTTGCAGAGCTAATGTAGGGATTAAATGAAGTAACATGTGAAAGCTGTGAAGGTAGCACCTTCCGCATAATTTTCCTCTGTGAGATTTGAATGATCCCCAGTGATTGCTTAGGTTGAGGCAGAGCATTGTTCCACCACAGTCACAGAAAAATTAACCGCAAAACTATCATAGTTACTCAGGACGTCAAGTAATCCTCTGCTCCCCTGAAAGAGAGCAGAGAAAAGCAAATACTCTAATTTTATTTTGTATCCATGTATCTTAATATCCTTATATTTCCACACATTACATATCTCTCATATTCCCTCTCTATCTCTCTGTCTTGCTCTGTCTCTGTCTGTCTGCCTGCCTGCCTGTCTCTCTCTCTCTCTCTCTCTCTCTCTCTCTCCTCTCTCTCTCTCTCTCTCTCTTTCCTCTCTCTCTCTCTCTTTCTCCCCCCATATGTACATACCATGGTCCCTCACTTATTGTGGAGGTTATGTTCCAGACACCCCCCATGATAACTGAAAATCAGTGAAGTAACATTGTTTATATTAGTATTTAATATATATTTTAAGGCTTTATAAACTCTTCCCACACTCTTATAAGCCTTTCCCATACTGTTAAAAAAAAAAAACACTTCTAATGTTCTTAATCATTTTTAAACTCATGAACCTATATAATTTTAACAATAAACATATACTGGACAGTACTAAAAAAACCCACAATATAGCAAAAAATGCATGATAAATAATTTAAATCAATATTTTTTGAAAACCCATGAAAGAGTCTGTGGAAGTCAAGCCATAAAACAGCAAGGGACTATATATATATATATATGCATATGTATTTAGATATATAGTGTACATATCCATATATGTATTCATGCATATATATTTCTGTAATATATATGTATGGATGGATATATATTTATAGATATTTTGTATGTATATCTATATGATAGAGATTAATATGTAAATATAGTGCATAAAATACACTATAATATTAGGAACCATTTTAGTCTCTTCTCTTCATCATGTCACAGTGTTGCATTATTAATATTATTTCTATTTGAGGGACTGGCCAGATAGGTCAGCAGATTAAAGTGCCTGCTTAGGCAGAGCACAGCACCAGGGGTTCAATCTCCAGCATGCTGTGCTGGCCTTGCCCCCAGGGTACACTGAGATAGCAATTGAGAATAGGCATGTGGCCTACGCCTGTAATCCTAGCACTCAGGAGGCTGAAAACAAGAGAATCACTGAGTTGAATCTGCGTAGTAAGACCCTGTGATAAATACAATATACATATAATTTCTATTTGCAAATGGAGAAATAGCCTTAAAAAAAGTGATGCATTTATCCAAAGTCATAAAATTAGTGCCAAAGCTTAGATTTGAACTCAGAGGTATCTGACTCCACAGCTCATGCACTTTTCCTCTCTACTATTACTTCCTCAATATTATACATTTAAACTCTATTTGAAGTACCTGCTCCAGGCTCCTCATAAACAGAATGAAAAGCACTGTTTATATGAGCCCTCAGACGTCAGGACAACATCAACATCTTCCTCTGAGCTCGTGCTGCTCTGCTCTGTGAGGCAAGTCCAGGATCTGGGAATGAGGAGGAGATCACACAAGGGCAAGTTAACAAGGTCTCAAGGGAGGCACAGAGGCTAGCTCAGGGGTAGCCTCATGTTTGAGGCCCAGGGTTTGATCCCTAGCACTACAAAACCAGAAAAAGAAAAAGCACTCAAGAGAGAAGGTCAGAGAAGGGCAAGGAAAGAACTCAAGGAAGAAAGTCAGAGAAGAGCCAGGTCATGACTCACAAGGTGCTGGCCCTGGGATGGATGCACCACTTAATTAATGATTAATGGACAAGGGAGGACTTCATTGGTCTTTTATTACAGGTCATTCCAACATCTCTGGCTCTTTTGTTGGACCAGGGTAGGGGCAAGGAGGGTGGTCCTGCCTTCAGTGGATGGTTCCCCATGTGGCCTCCTCCTGTCACTACCCTAGAGAGTTGGGTTTGCCTTCCTAGGGGCAGCACCTTCAGCTAAAACTCTAATCCTTTGCAGGCAGCCTTGTTCCTTCCAGCTCCCATGTGTCTCCCAAGAACAGCCCCAAGAGCTCAAGGTTTTTAAGTTATGGAAATTAAGGGGCAGGCATATTCTTCAATTCTCTGTATGGTACAATGGCCATTAACCAATTAATGGCTGGGGAAGTTCCAGAAAGTACCAGGGTAATTATTAGATGGTAATTGCTATATCATTAAATGGTAAATATAGGGTTGGACTGTCATCCACCCTAGAGAGGGCAACTGGGAATTCATTTTATTCCTATTAGGCATAATTATTCCCCAATCTCTGGGAACCTGTGATTTCCAATATAATTATATAGCATTCTCCAACTCTAGCCATGAGGCGTAGGGGTTCAAAATCAGACAATGTGGGGTGACCTACAGATACATGGGGCAGGGACTTAAAACTCACAACAGCACTAGGGTTTAGATGCTAAATCAGCTGGGTGGATTCAAAGACAAAAGGACTAAGTAGGGGAAAGGAGAACAGAAGCAAGTTTCACTGAGATTCAATAGAATACACTTCTTGTTCTAAAAAACAAATTACACAGGCTTTCATTATTCTAAATTTCCCAGAGTTACTATCATTCACTCGCACATGCCATCCAAAGCTGTTGCGTGAGCTCCACTGAGTGCTAGGTATTATTCATAACACTGTAAGAAGAAAGAGAAATAAAATAAGACACCTATTTTTAAGAATCTAAGTACTAGTAAGGAGCACACTAGCTTCATTTTGCATTTCACAGGTAGGGAAACTGAGGTTCCCTGTTTGAACACCCTTCCTTAACTTCTCCAAACTATGGCATTAACCACCTACACAACAGAAGGTCATCCACAATGCTAAAAGGTGCTTGATGGAAGCCATGCAGGTGTGCAATTGGGACATAAATTTGATAAAGAATCTGTAAGTGCTGCAAGGTGAGAGAAACTTGAAGGGTTTTCAGCCATGGAAGATGTGCAGCTCTGACCTGTTGCACTCCGGAAGATCCAGAGTCACCATTTTTCATGCTAATGTGTGTTAATACCATATATCACCTTTAAAGAGAACTTGACTCTAATAAACATTTACACCAAAACTATTTCCTATAAATCAAGTAACAAATCTCCAGCCTATCTGAGACTTGCTTTGTGTCTGAGAGCCTCACTATTAAATCAGGTATTGTAATTTGCCTCAGAAATGTTTTGCCAAAAGGTTAAAATATACATACTCGTAGCTCATCAATCTCTTGGATTGGTTGGAAGCCCTTTTTCTTTTTCTTCTTTATTAATCAAAATTCTCTCAGGCTTCTAGGACGTGAATTGAGAAGGGTGAGGGCTTAGCTAAA
Organism: Ctenomys sociabilis; assembly: GCA_004027165.1. Classification (NCBI taxonomy): domain Eukaryota; kingdom Metazoa; phylum Chordata; class Mammalia; order Rodentia; family Ctenomyidae; genus Ctenomys; species Ctenomys sociabilis. Next base: position 21,375 of record PVKA01000703.1, read on the forward strand.
GAGTCAGGGGGTTAACAGGATCAGAGGACTTTGGTTACCTACCAGTGAGATGACAGAGAGGGAAACGGCAAAATGAGAGAGAGATGGAGAGGGAGGAGGGAATTATAAAAACAAAAAAAGTACAGTCAAGAATACAACATTCATAAGCCTATTTGTACCAGGCATCAAGGTATCAATGGGGACCAAATGGGTAGGATGGTCAGGAGCTCTACCCTAGTGAAATCTATAGCTGAATGACTCCTAGCACACTTGTCTCTGGCATCCCATTCAGCCTTCACCATCCCATATGGTTTTCTTCATTTTCTTCGTGACCCTGAGCAAACTGTTCGCCTTTCCTCAGCTAGAGCCAGCCCGGGAGGGCTTCCAACTCAGAGGATCCTGGGTTCAAACTCATGACCCTCCTGCCACCCCCACCCCTTGCCATGTCCAAGGAAGAGTGGTGCTCAAAATCACCAATAACACTCTACCTCCGTTCTCGGGTGGCCCCATGTGTGTGATGTGCCGTTTCCTGTCTACCTGGTCCGCCAATAACCACTCTTCAATTGTGTGTTTATTATCTTTGTCACACACAGTTACTGTAACAGTCAAATTTATGCCCAAGGATACAGTCTACTATGATTTTCAACTACTAATGGCATTACTATTTGTGTATGTTTTAGAGCCATAGCAATAAAACAGGCTCCCGACAATACTCTCACAGTTTTTTATGTCTTTAAAATTTACTGGAAGTGATAACTATAATAACAGAATGCCTGTAAACATACAAATGGCCTTTCTGGAACACAGAGAAGCTTTGGCTTCCATTGCAGTGGGGCCCACAGGAGGAGAGATTAGAAAGAAAAAGTTAAGAACTGCTGTAAGTTCGGGTCCAGAGAGATCTGGGCCACGTGTCTCCAAATTTTAATGTTTAATAATGTGAAGCATAAAGACCATTCCTTATCCCTGACTGCAGCACCCAAGAAAGTCACTTCTGAAGAGAACAACCAAGGAACAGCTGGATATACCAAGTCCAGGGTTCAAAGCAAATTGGAGGGCCAGGAACATGACCATCTGAAATATGAACAATTTCAAGTATCCCCCTCCAAGAATCTCAATTGGCAGTGTTAAAATTTGGCCTGGAATGATCACCCTGTCATTGGGTTAGGACTCAGTCCCACAAAAGTCATGACAAACTATTACCATTCATATAACTTATCACCATCCTAGCAGAAATTGGTTTATCTCTCTAGCTATCTGCAAGGGCGTCACTCACATGGAAGAATTCTCAGATAAAGAAAATTTAGTGGGAACTAGAGAATGGTATCACCCAAAGAATGGGTCAAACACTAGAATAGAGAGACAGGACTGGCTGGGCCACATGAAAGAGAAAAAAAAAAAAAAAAAAAAGCCTGGGAAGAAAAGGCCAATGGGAGAGAAAACAGGGTACCAAGTTCAAAAGAGTGGGAGAAGGTGAGGAAACATGCTGACTTCTCTCACCAGAGACAAAGACTTCAACCCAGGAATGGGAGAGGGAGAAAAGGGTAGCACCCACCAGGACCATCCAGGCGCTGAGCCTACGACAGTCCTTAATGCTCGGTTGGAGAGTCAGGGATGTACCTCAAGGGACCATCATCCTACAAAGTGTCAGGAAGGTGTTCAAAGAAAAGAGTCAGAAAAAAGGGACAGCTTTAAAAAGAAAAATGTTCAGAATCCCAAAGGGTCTGAGGCTAGAGAGGCCAAAAACGTAGGCCATAAGAAATCAGTCAGCCAGCCTGATTAATGTGGTCATCTGAGTCAAGATGAACTAAGTGAGCAGGTCTTTATGATGAAACTTGCCAACCAGTACCTATTCGCTACTAGACTTCCCTTGCAGCCAACTGGTGTGCCTGGGCCCACAAACTATGTCCCCCTATATGATGTGAGACAAAATATTCACATCAGGAGGCAGAGGTTACCCCATGGAGATCCTTACTCAGTGCAGAAATGGAGTGCAAAAGAAAGTAGTGAAAATGAACATCTTTCCAACCTCTGTCTTCACTAGCACTCTCCTACAAAGGTAAGTGTGCAATGCGTGTGCTCACCAGGCCCCCAGGCCCAGGCACCCAGTTTGCACATATTATCTTCACCCTCTCCTCAAATGGTCTAAATCCATCCTTATTCCATCAGCAACCATCAAGCCCAACTCATACTCAGGATGGGTCTCCAGATGGCTGGGAAGAGGCCAGGCCCGAAGCCCCCTCTAAGATCACTCTCAGGAGCCTGCCTTAGCTGAGCTGGGTCCCTGCAGCACACATATCATCTCCTTTTCCCCCCAGCAGTGGAGGGTGTCAGGGGTGGTCTAGCTGAGACCAAAGTTTGAAGTGCACAGGGCTAGGCTGGCAGCCACTGTTTCAGAGGGTAGAAGTAGCTAGAGCAGGAGCTGAACAACACAGAAGCAAGCTGGTGCCTGGTCCGCTACAGTGTCCCCCCCAAAAAATAAAAGGTCATCACTGAGTCACCTCCATGATATAGGGGCACATTTTTTATCTTTCTTCTGCTGCTGAATTGGTTCAGGGAAACAAACACCAGCTCACTATATCTCAATGTGGAGAAAAATAAATGGTCAGCATTTTTATGGTGTAACATTTGAATGTCTTTCTAAAATGTAATTTTTTTGTTAGGACATATTTGCAGTACATGTTGTTTGCATTCCTTGTATGGACTGGTGCATGGACTTAACACATCCCAATTCCTTGTTTCATCCCCTTTCCCTCCCCGCCTTCTCCTCCTCATCCATCTCTTGATCTCCTTCCTATTTGAGAAGGTTCTAGCTCCCTACTTCTATGATCTGTCTTGTATTTTACTCTTTATTTATAGCTTGGGTTTGCCATATGAAGGAAACTGTGTGATATTTAAGTGTGCGTGTGTGTGATTTATTTCACTGAATATTTTAGTATCAATGTGCATCTATTTTCTTACAAGTGACTCAAGCTTCTCTCTCTGACGGAGCAGGGCTCAATTGTGTGTAAAGACCCCATTTTCTTCACACTTTCATCTGTTGATGGGCATGCAGGCTGCTTCCAAGACTTAGCCATTGTGAACTGTGCAGCTATGACCATGAGTGTGCGTGTATCATTTTAATATGCTTTTGTTCTCAGAAGATTCCTAGAAGGGGAATAACTGGGTCAAGTGGAACTTCCAGTTTTAATTTTTTGAGAAATCTCCAAACTGAAATCCAATGGTCAATCTTTAAGAGCACCTTCCCTCCCCAGCACTTCACTAGTATTCTCTACAAATGGTCCAAATCCAAACCAGAATTCCCTACCCACCTTCTTCTGCCTTCAAATTCTGTCCATTCTTCAGCCTAATTCAAGTCCTCTGCCTTTCATGAAGCCTCTTCAGAAGCCTCAGCCCAGGGACAGTTCTGATCTTTCAGACTCATGTTTGCATCTCCACGGATGCCTTGGTCATGGCCTACCCTACCTAATGCCATTTTGTCTTTCATGTCCTATTACCACAAGAGCACCTAAGCTTCTGAATATCCAGGAAGATCCTGCCATACACTGCTCTATTATGCTTTACCAAATGCTTGTGATAGCTACTTTCAGGTCAACTTGACTGGGCTGATAGTTGCCCAGTTAGCTGTAAAGAATTATGTTGGGGTGTGACCATGAGGCTGCCCAAGAAAAGATTAAAATTTGAACATGTGAGCTGAGTAAAAATCATCCTCACTGATGTACCTGAACATCTTCTAGTCACTGAGGGCTTGAGCTGAACAGAAAACACAATGGCAATTGGATGCTATTCTTTTGAGTTAATAGATTCATTTTCTCCTGTCCTTGGAGATCAGTGCTCCTTAAATGCAGCCCTTCAGATTAAGATTGATCCACACCACCAGCTTTCCAGATTCTTCAGCTATAGATGACAGACAGATTGTGGGATCGCTTGGCCTCTACAATCATGTGAGACAATTTCTATATTACACATGCATGCCTGCATGCATGCACACACACATGCACACACTCTCTATTGGCTCTGTTTCTCTGGAGTACATTGACTAATAGTGTTCAATCAAAACTTCTTTATTAATCAGCATCAATAAGAACAGTGATCTTTTACAGGATCTTACAGAGAAGACACACTTCACAGGTCAAGTTCTGACTTTTCTACTAGGAGAGCTCAAACTATTTAGCTTCTTTAAATCTTTTTTGATCCTCATGGGTTCAAAGAAAAAAGTGAACCCTACCTCATGGTGTTTTGAACCTAATGAAATAATGGGTTTAAAGGGTCCACACAATAATGAACACTCAAGGAGATAGCTCAGGGAGATAGCTCAGCAGCATAAGTTCCTGTCTGGTAAGTACAAGGTCCTGAGCTTATTGCCCAATACTAAAATAATAGTAATAGTAGTAGTAGTAGTAGTAGTAGTAGTAATGAACACTTATCAGATGCTTGAACTGTGCTTGCCTTGTTCCATGGACCCTGGCATTTCTTCATTGCTTTCTATTTCACAACCTGTTTCTCATACATGGCACTTGTAATAATCTCCTGAGGTAAGTTTTACTACTAAGCCCATTCTACAAGTAAAGAAATTGGGGCCTCGAGAATTTATGTATATTTAACCCAAGATGGCCTAAGTAATGGATCCCAGAAATGGCTTTCTAATGTGGGCCATCTGACTTCCAAGTCCAGGCTGCTGGCCTCTGACCACAAAGTTCAGGCAGTGCCCAGAGGTGGTACGCATTGGGTGCAGTCTTAGGTAAGGGTATGCCCAAGAGGTGAGCTCAGAGGTGGGCAGAAAACCAAAACCAGCAGGTGGGAGCAGCCACACACATTGCACTCACTGTCATCTTGCGGTAGGAAGAAGACAGGGCCAGCAAGGCCCAGGCACGCCCAGCATCCTGCATGAGAGAATATAGTTGGCCTTACTTAAGTTAGTATTCCAAGGAATTCAGCCAGCAAGCAGTCACCATGGTGACAGCAATGCAGAAGGTACTAAACAGTGAGATCTTCCCAGGCTAGCCCTTCTGCTAGGAGAGAAAAACAAGACTTTTCCAGCTTTCCCTGAACCCAACTCAACCCATCTCCCTTCTCCAAATTCTAATAAACAGCATCATTAAGGGCTATGGGAAAAGGGCCATGACAGTGGAGAAGCTATTATCCATGGACACCAGCTCTGCACTGAGCCTTGTGCTAATTTGTTAGGTCTAGCTTCACCTTCAATGCAACACAGCATTACTGATGATGAAAGATTACAGATGATAGAGACAACAAAGACTGACGGAGATTAAGCACAAACCAGTGTTTCACTAAACTAAAGTTTGGGCCTGGGCCTGTGTACCTCAAATTCTGTGATTCTGGGGCTGAAGATATATCTCAATTACAGAGCACTTGCCTTGTATGCACCACACAAGAGGTCCAATGAGTGTGCATTGTGTATACACACACACACAACTATGACTTTGAAGAGGTAACACATCCACCTCTCTTTGTCTTCCCCTTTGGGAGCTGGGGATATAACTGGTAGGCGAGAAGAGGGCTGAAGAAGTGGAGTGCAAGCTACAAGTGGAGTTGGGTGAAAGATAGGCATTAGTACAGGAAGTGCGAAGGCCAAAATTGAACTGCAGGAGTCATCAATTAACCATCCTCCTCCTCACATGCCCTTCTTTAGGAGTGGTGGGATAGGGAAGATCAGAGGTGGGCTGTCTATCATGGTACTCTTGGAGGGGGCAACTGGAGTGGGTAGAAAGGGGAAGGGCAGACCCCTCCTCTTGGGGGCTTGTACCCCTCTCCTGCCACAACAAGAGAGACCACTTCTCCACCCTTCTGCAGACTTGCATTAAAAAGAATCAAGGAAATAATTATAGGATGGAGAGGATTTATTAAATTGGATAAGTCCTGGCTGCAGCCTTCTTTTTAGGCTTTGAGTGGTTTGTGTATTTTTTTTTTCATTAAGGCTGCATAATAAAATAATTGCATAATTAGTGAGGAATTTGTTACCTTTCAAAGAAGAGACTTTAATTTCCCTCAGGCACACCTCACCTCCCCCAAGACCTGTCTCTGTGATAGTGTGAGAAAGAAATAGGGAGAGAAGGGATCCACTGCTCGAACCAGTCCTAGGGAAGGGAGGTAATGGTCACTACCTCCCTCCCTCCAAACTTGCCTCACTCTCCTAGGTACAGTGGCAGAGTCAATGACTGACAACTGGATAAAAATCTAAACAGCATAGTACTGGCTCTGGCAGAGGCCCATGCCAAATGGCAGAGAATGTGGTGGAGGTTGGGGGACACATCACCAAAGAGGAAGCCAGAGAGCAGCCCAGGAATCAAGCTCAGGCTTCTGTGACCACTTGTTTTGTGGCAGGAAGTCTGTTTTAGAAATCAGCATTTCTTCCTGAGGACAAGTGCAGCCCTTTCCATTGAAGATCTCTCCCACAAGACCCCACCTTTTACAGGCCACACCACCTGAATATCAGTACCCTGGGGACCAAGCCAAGGACACATGAACCTCCAGAAATACACATAGACCACATCTGAGCCATCGCATCCATGGTTGACAAGGCTGACTTTTACCTGTGTTGTGACCCTAGAACACAGTGAAAGAAATTCTGTACCCTACTTGTCCAGGAGAACAACTTACTACAAAAACTAATAATAACAATAATAAACACTTTCCCGTTAACACATGTAAGACTCAGATGCTTCTCTGTTCACCTATGAGAGAGCCAGACACAGACCCTCAAACTCTTGTCTCATAAAGATGGCTGAACTGATTGTCCCACTGGCCAATCAGAACAAAATGCTTGTTAACCAATCTTTGGGCAAGCATCACTCCTTCCTCCGGACCTCTGAATGTTAGCTGCCCTCAGCCTGCATGAGCAGCCTCCCTGGAAGAGGATGGCTTCCCCGGAAACACCCTCTGATCTTCCTACCGTCAGGCCACACCTCCATCCTATTTGTTTACACCTTGTCCTTTTAACTCATTTACTGCTTTCTATGAAAGAGGACCCTATTTACCTCTAATTCTTGGGATGCTTATAGATCTTAGGGTTAGAGCTCTATTGTTAGAACCCCCTTCTCAGTTTGCCATAATCCTGTCGAATAAAGGATTTGTTTTTTATTGGACAATGACCACTGCCCAGTCACTTACTACCATTTCTTCATCTGTAAAGTAATAAAAGTATGTCTTAAAGATGTAAAGTTAAAAACACAAAAGTGGTCCTTAAACCATAAGAAAGTAATAGAGTGCTCAGTTCTGGTCCTCCACAAGCTTGCTCCAGCTTCCACCCCGTTCTCGGCCCCCCAGGCCCAGAGTGACAGGAGCCTCCTCCCAAACTTCCAGGGTCAGTTCAGCTCCACAGTCGCAACCCAGAAAGCCACCACTCCCTTCCCCAGGCTCATCCATCCCTCATTCATCACTGTCACATCCCACTGAGGACTTTTATTTAACAACCAATTTATTTCCAATTTAACTAATCTGGGGATGGGCCTTCTGTCTCTCTCACACACAAGCCAGTGATGCCTGGGTTGTAAATAGACTCACAAAAGAGTGTGCTAGATAATATAAATGCTCATCAAAGCAACATCAGAGAGGGGAGAAGAGGGGAGACCGGTCAGTTGCAAGATTGCAGGGTAATAAAATATGCAAGTCCCCATGATAAACAACTCCTGGTGGCCCTCCCTCCTGGCCCCTGCACTCAGATCTGCTTAGAATTATTTATTTATTTGTCTCTGATTCCCCAGCTCACCTTGAGGCCCAGACAAGGGCTTCATAAACAATGTATGAGATGCTAACTGACTCTGGGTTGGGTGGGAGCACCCAGGTGGCCTGGGAGGAAGCTGTTATGTGGTTCTCAGCCAGGCTCCCCTCCTCCATCCTGCCTGGGCTGAAGTGTTAGCATGCTCACTTGCTTGTACTGTTGTATAGGGGACCCATGAACTCAGTTAAGGGCAATTTTTTTAAAAAAACAAACAGCTGCTCATGAGTCCTCAAGACCCAGCCTGCCCGAGAAATCCCCTGTGACCCTCTAAAACTCAGAGAATTGAGGACTCTGCTGCAGAGACAAGTGAAGGCTCAAGACTGCAACTGGGCAGGACAGCTCAGGTGCATCCCCTCGGTGTCAAGTGGCTACCCAAGGCCCTGCTGCTAGCTTGTCCCTTCCTCCAGCTTCTCAGGCTATGTGCAGCCATCTCATGCAGGGTCAGGGCCTTGGGTCAGGGAAGAAATACAGGTCTTGGAAAGCAGCCACTTCCTAGCTAGGTGACAACCAGTGAACTCCCTCACCTCCTGCTGGGCTGTTTCCCGAAAAGAAAGGCCTGTGAGACCCTTTCCAGCTCTGACCCCTCTTTGTGGGGCCATAAAGAGGGTAACTCAAGCCTTGAAACATTGATCCTGTCGCAGAGGTGCACTGAGGCCTGCGGACTGGATCGTAAATCCCACCTCTAAACTCCACTTCAGGGCACTTTCTCAGACTACTTGGAGGGCAGAGCAAGCTTACATTAGACAAACACCAGTTGGTTACTAGAAACATATTTATAGTGCTCATGGGGCCCCAGGAATGGAGACAGATTTATTCTTGGACTAAGTCTCGAGAGAGGACCATGCGGTGGATGCCAAGCAGCTCTTTCCAGCCCTGGACCAGGGTGGAGGTGTGTCCCAGCCCCAGTTGATCACACACTGGTTTATTCTCTTGTCACAATCATAACTGTATTTCAATAGCACGTTCCTGGTGTCAGCAGTGGCATGGGCTGGGGGCTCAGATTTCAGGCCTGCTGATTTCATTTAGGAAGGGTGATGTATATGGGGACTCTTTTAAATTGGATCATCAACTCAATCCTAAGCCAGTTAGAGAGGTATGTGTTTATTTAGAACTCAGGGCATGTCTTTTAGAACTGCCGTGAGGATCCTGGTTTTATGTGAGAACTGTAGATTGTAGGTGAGCCCAGGAAGAGCCCAGGAATAAGAGATGGGGGTAGGGAGAAAGCCTCCCAGCAGGGCCATAATTCTCTGCAGAAGACGCTGAGGATGGGAAGGAAAAAGAAGCAATATGCCTCCACACCCTCCTCCCGCTGCATCCCAGCATGACATGGCTGGATTCCTCTAGTGGCCAGAAATATTTAATCGAATACTTTTGTTTGGATCTTGCATCCCTGGTAACCTGAAGATGTTACCATGGCAATCCCTGAGTAATACATCTCGATTATTTATGGCCTTGCAAATAGGGTGGGGAAGCACTGCAGGTCCCACAGAAACAGCAGGACGGTGGAAGCTTCATTTCCTCCTCTTTCCACTCTCCAGCAGCCCCAAAGGAAGGGCAGAAAGAAGGTGCAAGTGTGGCTAGATGAAAATAGGTCACAGCCATGGAGAGCCCTACGTCCTCACTCCCCTTTTATGCCCCTTAGAACCTTCTTGTGCCTCATCCCTTCTACTCTGGAGGCCCCTTGGCCCACCCTCAGCTCCCAGAGACAGAGGCATAGGACATAGGGAGGGAGCCAAAGAGGTCTAGTGGCTTTTGCCCTCAGTTCTAGTGTGAGTGGGGCTGGACCCCTCTTCCCAACTGGGACCTGGGACAGTTGACCTGACCTCCCCAAGGCTTTGTTTCTTCAAATGCCAAAGGAGGACAAGAAATCATAATAGATGTAAGATTTGGAGTGAGGGTTAAATAAAAACATGCATAGAAATATCTTTGCACTGTGCCTGTCCCAAAGGAAGTGTTCAATAAATCACTGTGGCTTGATTATCATGACATGATCAACCATCCTAGAATGTTACTGTTTGAGAACAGAAGTCAGGATTGTCAAGGAGGAAAGGGGGATAGGAGGACAGAGCTGGGGGTGGGTAGGCATGGGGAGCTACATTTTTTTCTCTTGTCTTATTCTCCTGAGATGGAGGAACAAATGAGATCCCTGTGGCCAAATTAAACCTGACCCTCCTTCGTCCAGTTCCTCTCTGGTATCCTATCACCTGCTTCTAAGAGACCAAATGCCACCCCCAAAGTCTTCCCCAAGAGTTCTGTATTGAGTCAAAAGTATCCTCCCTAAAACTATGCTACCTGTAAATAAGTCCTTGTTTGTAGACAGCGGTCACAGATCTAAGTCAGATTAAGGGATGGTCCTGCTTTAGAGTAAGACCCACTAAAACCCTGGAGCTGCTATGTTTATCAGAAGGGGGAAAGTTAGGGACAAACACACCAAGGGAAAAGGGTGTGATGATGGCCAAGGCAGACTGCACTCAGCCACCGAACTAGGACTGCATGTAGCCACCACAAGCTGTGAGACAGAGGAAATAATTTTCTTTGCCACCCCCAGGAGGAACTAACCCTTCAGAGACCTAGATTTCAGCCTGCAGAACTGTATGTCAATAACTGTTTATAGCTTGAAGCCTCTGGCTCATGGCACCTTGCTGGAAGCCCAAGAAATCCAGTCTAAGTTTGCTGCTGGCTAAGGTGTGTCTGCTCAGGCCCCAGAGCACTGCTGGCACTGCCAGGCACTGGTTTCCTCTCTGAGCTCATGAGCTACCTGCCCACTAGAGCCTGCCTTTGGCCCTCTCACTCCCATGGCCACCCCACCAGTGTCTCTGAGCCTAGTGTACTAGGTCCTCACCTTTGGGGCTGAGTTGAAGCCAAGCGGGACTTCCCATTCATCAGGGAAGCCACTGGAATGCCAGCCAACTGGGAAGGCTCAGTGGTAGCAGAGGAGGAAGCCAGATGGGGCCCTGACTGCCCCACTCACCAACGTATCACTGTATCCCTGTATCTGGTGCTGCTGCCACTCCTCGGGAGCCCCAAGCCCTCCTTCCCTGCTGCATGGCACTAAGCTCCTCCTCAGAGCCATAGGTGGCTTCCAGGGCTGTCTGGGCATCCTCCTGTTGTCCTACCTGTGCTGGCTGCATCCTCGCAGGGACCTCAGCTCCACCCACCTCAGCCCCACGTTCCTGTGTGCTCCTGCAGATGGCAGAGGGCTCTGGCCACAACAAAGAATTCTACTGTGAAATCACTGTTGAGGCTCAGAAAGCAACATCCCCAAACACAATGCCTTGGACTCCATACCCCAAGCGTACAGAGCAGCAAACACAGAGAAGGCCTTCTCTGAAGGCTGCTGGAGACCAGATCCTTCAGAGGACATTTAATTGTGCAGCCCCCTTCCCCAGAGGCCCACAGCAGGGTGAAGACGGCACTCCGCCATCTCAGACCCCAGGTGAGCTTCTTCCTAGGCTGTCTCTGTTCCCAGTCACTTCCCAGGGTGTCAGTGCTGCTGCTGCCACTCCTGCTCATCTCTCCCAAAAGTCACTCACTCTTCTAAGATTTTCCCACTTCCTGTCTCCTGTGGAAAGAATATATGTGTCCAAACGTCATCAGAGTATGTCCTCCTCCTGAGAAACCCTCATGCAGGAAACGAATTTCTTTGTCTTTTCTCCAACCAGTTTATTGTTCAGACTCCAATATGGGGCCCCCAGGGGAAAGCGAGAAGGTTCTTTCACCCCTACACCATGGAAGGTGAACGTAACATGAAGCTCTCGCTCCCCTCCGTACTAGATCTCCCGCCGGACAGAGCGCGGAGTCTCTCCTGACCCTTCCTCCTGCGCGATAGGAAAGGACTAGTGGTGGGATGAGCTGACAAGCCAGAGAACTGCTGACAAGCCAGAGAACTGCAGCCAAGCAGACGCCTGCTCCTGCCAGCCCTGGCCAGGGCCCTCGCTCCTGTGGGCACAGCCCTTACGCATTCCTCAGTTCCCCGCACCTCGGCCCAGTCACTGCTGCTCCACCAGAACACCGGGCTCGCTCCTCTCTCCTGTCTTACACCTTCCCCACTCTACCCCTCACTAACTCCCCTGATCTTTAACATCTTAACTGCAGGAGGCCTTCCCCGGTTGGTCGCTCTCCAGGCACCCAGGGCTCCAGCTTGCAACCCAGCTCCTGTACTTCCATATATCCGTAGCACTGAATCACCGTAGTGTCATCTGTGTGCCACCACCAGGCTGGCACCACAAAAACTGGGTGTCTGCCTCCCTTGTTCTCAACAAATCCCCAGGCCCTAACAGTGCCCAGCACATGCTGGACATTAGATTTCAAATGACTGAATGACACTTAGGGCCTTATCGTACTAGATTGACAAAATGAGAAACAGAATTCAGACTATGTACAGTCCAGATGTGAAGAACAACCCTCTTGGGGGCTGTAATCACTCGTCTGGCATGTTCAAGGGCCTAAGTTCAATCCCCAGTTCCAGAAAACAAAAAGAGCAACCCTATTGTATACATTCGTGCCTCTGTGAGACCACGACTGACGTGCATTCTGGTAGAAGACAAGGCTCAGGGATGTACGTGTTTATATGTTTGCATGTGTGCATGCTTGGGTGTGCTGTGTGGTACGTGTGCATGCACATACACGTGCACTGAAGGGAGTTCTATGGAGGTGGTCATACTGCCCACTCCACCCCTGGCAGTGCTGGTGATTGGGGGCTGGGATATCCCGGGGTCCCCTAGCTGTGAAGGAGAGGTGTGAGGCAGGGCACTGAGGCCTGGGCAGAGTGGGAAATGAGGATCTGGGGGATCCACAGCAGTGGTCCAGATCTTCAGTCCTCAGCCCCTCACAGGTACCCACAGGTCATAATGGGGGCTCACAAGCTAGTTTAACATTTCTGTTTGCCTGGCCGAGATGACACATTTGCCAAAGATAAGGCTTCCCTGACTTCTCACTGAGACGTCATGTATCTGCTTTTGGCTGAAATTCTATCAACTCGGTGTGATAACATTACTAATCTCGTGCTGATCTGAACCCCTGATTGGCAGTCATACGTGGCTTTGATCAATAAAAAATGGAAAAACAAATTATGACTTGATAAATGCAGTTTGTTTGGTGGACAAAAATCTTTAAAAATATGAGAGTCATGGTGCAAAGGGAGAGAGAAAGTATATGGCTTAAAACCACAGGCTCAAAGCCAGAAGCTCTTTCAACTCCTGGATCAAATACCCATCCACTGTAAATTACACTAGCTCCTAACTCCAAGCCTCAGTTTCCTCATCTATGTAATGGGAGGCCTACTAATACCCATTCAGGGAGCTCATTTAGGGAGCACTGAGTGAGGATTAAGTGAAATAATGCAGACATAGCTCTTATCTTGCTTTCTGGTGAAAAGGAAGTATGTATTCAGCAGTGGTCTTATGTCACTGTTGCCACTGCTAGTATTAGTGGAGGTGAAAAGGTGGCACCTCCAGTGAGTTTATTCTTCAGGATCTGGACACAGTTGGCATTACTGTGTTTTCCATGGGAAGGAGAATTAGTGTCACAGACTCCCAGCCACACAACTGCAGACCTCCTGGGGGTTTAGGAAGTCTCAAAGGTCCCGAGAGACTTGAAGAATAAAGGAGGGTGGGTATCCAACTGGTCTGCTTGGGGGCCAGGGAGCTAGCTCAGTAGAATAAGGGCTTGCTTGGCAAGTGAAAGGGCCTAAGTTCAATCCCCAGTTCTGCCAAAAAAAAAAAAAAAAAAAGGGCAAACTGGTCTGGTCCCCAATGTTACGAAGCAGATTTTTGTCTGCCAAATGAGACCAGAAATAAAGAAGCATGGATTCCGGGCCAAGTGACTAGATGCTATTTAGTGTATTCATTTTCCATGGTAACATAGCAAATGGCCACAAATCTAAAGCCTAAACAACCCCTATATGTTACCTGATGGCCTGTACCCTAAATATTGAGACAGATGCAGATTAATTCTCTGCTTAATGTCTCAGAAGGTAAAAGTCAATATACTGGCCAGACTGGGCCCATATCTAGAGACTGTACAGAAGAATTGGCCTCCAGACCACTCAGGATGTTTTCAGAAGTCACTTCCTGTGGTTGCTGGACTGGTGGCCCCATGCCTTCACTGGCTGTGAGCCATTCAGAGACCATAGAGTCACATTCCACTCCTGCCCTCTGTCCACACTCCTTGGCAAATGGGCCCCTCCATTTCTAAAGCAGTTGTGACCAATCAAATCTTCTTTGGGTTTATTCCTACAGTCTGAAGTACTCTGAGAAAATGTTTCACTATTCACTTGACCCAAAAAACTCCACCAAATTTGTTTAAACAGGGGCTTGGAAGATGGCTCAGTGGAATAAGTATTTCCCTGGCAAGCGCAAGGGTCTGAGTTCAATCCCCAGTTCCACCAAAATAAATTAAAAAAAAAAAAAAATTTAAACCAAGAGGTATAAATCTTCATATTCACTCAAGAGCACTCATGCAACTGCCCAGGCCACCAAGGGTACACACATCAGAAAAGTCCCCTAGAATTTGAAAGAAGGAATGTGGGCCATGCAATTTACAGTGCTGGAGTTGATAGGTGTGCTGAAGCCACACAGTGTCACTGGACAAGGGGTTGGTGGTCCTCAAATAGAGCTATATTTTTGTCATGTGTACTTAATGCAAAAGGCATGGCTTGTGGCAGAGCACTTGCTCAGAGTGCTGTGTCAGTCAGCTTTCTATCACTGTGACAAAATTCATGAGAAATGCAACTTAAAGTCAGAAATACTTATTCTGGCTCACAGTTTGGAGATCTTAGTCCCTGGCTAGCAGTCTCTACAGCTGCTAGGCCCATGGTGAGACAGAAATATTGTGATACAAGGCATGATGGGAGAAAGCTGTGGGCCTCAGGGCTGCCAGTGAGCAAGGATGGAGAGAGGAAGGGGACCAGGGGGAAAGACGGGAATATGGAGGCACAAGATATAACCCTGAAGAGCACAGTCTCATGACCTACTGGGTCTTTTAACTTGATCCCACCTCCTAAATTTTTGCAACCTCCCAATATTTATGAATTCATCCACAGACCAATCCACTGATAGCTCAGTGCCCTCCAGTTGCCTTTGCAAAGGCCCTAGCTCTGAACACTGCTGCTTTGGGAGCTAAAGCCTTCAACACAGGAGTCTTTGGGGAACATTTACATCCAAACCATGACACATGTGCAAGACCCTATGCTTGACCAAAGAAGCAACTGCAGAGAGTAATGTGGAACCAAGATGCAGATTTTCATCATAAGACATCTCCAGGTGGACCAGACAACCAGAATGTGCCTCCATTTATAGAGCTCAAGAAAAAGATCAACCCATTCACGAGTACCCCTGGCCACCTCAAAAGCTCGCCTTTAAAAAGGAACAAGTTGTCCCTAAAGCAGGAGAGAAAACTGCACAGGAAAAAAAAAAAAAAAGTATCCCAAAACAAACTACAGAATCAAAAACTAATGGTACAAGAATAAATTCAGCACAAAATAAATGCAAATACTAATCTTTTTTTTAAAAGGTCCTTTCATAGTTGTCATTTCCTCTTCTGCCACCACCTGGAGAAAAAGCTACTATTTTTAAAGTGCTGTTTGGTTCGATTTCACCCATCCCAATATCTCCCTGTATTCCTAGGCTCCACCCTCACTCAAAGGGAGAAGTGCTACCTCAGGGGGAAGGCACTGGGGACATTTGCATAATCCTGCCTACACAGAAAGCATGCGAGAGGGGCATAGATTTAGGATGGCTCAGCAAAGCTCTGTCTGCTTACCTCCATGGGGCCCTGAGGGATATTTTTTCAATTCACAAAGGGACATTGCTAACAGGTGAGTGCCCTCCAGCAATCCCATCCCCTGAAACCCCAGGGGCAGGAGTATTGGAATGTGTCACCCAGAACTGGGTGCTTGGGAGGGGAAGGGCTCCTTGGCCTCCTGGATTCACTCCCCAAGACACCCTGCCACATCAGCACAGCCTTCAGGGCCAGCATCCTCCTGACCTGGGGGCAGAGGACTTGGGTTATTGCCCCACTTTCTTGCACCCTCTCCAGGGCTGGCTTTTGCTAAAACCTCG
>PVKA01000703.1:37251-140688 GCA_004027165.1 Ctenomys sociabilis
TCACAACCCCTACCCAACCTGTGCCATGTGCCCAGCCAAATCGCTCACACACACCCTCGTCAGTCCTTCCACTTCCGCTTTCCACAAGAAACCTTCTAGACACCTGTCTAGCCTCCCATCATTCCCCACCTATCCTACAACTAGGAGGTCACTGTGTGGACAGCATCCACTGCAGAGCTCTGTTGCCTGCCCCTGAGCACTTCCTGTAGGTATATAGCAGCTAAGTCACCTGGTTGCTCTGCCTCTAGTTCCGTATTTATAACACAGGGGCAGAGACCAGGCTAGATCAGCAGCCCCAGTTAGGGTCACCTCTGGACTTGTTCCAATGCAGATTTCTGGGCCCCATCTCCCATTGCTCAGGCTACCTGGGAAGCTGCTTCCAGCCAAACTGCTCAGAGCAGCTGGATTGTCTCGTTCACCTGGTTGTTATGGAGAGATCCACATGCAGACAATCAAACCCCTCAGCTCACCTGTAAGAGAAGCGAGCGAGCAAGCGACAAGTGTAATAGCGGGAAGAGAACAGATATGCCGTGTCACTCCACTCGCATTATCCCCCATAATGAGCTCTCCCGGGCAGCTGCTCACCAGCAGCACCATACTGCACTCACTGCTCCCCCTGTGAGGGAGCCCAGGACTGGAAGTCCTGGAGCTTTCCCTGTTTATTGCCCACTGCAAGGCTGAGGCTACACTGTCTGCCTCCAGGCCTCCGCCTCCTCCTTGGACAACCCAAAGCTGGATGAGCAGACAGAAATATAAAGTTATTCATATGGCAGGCCTGTCCACCTGTGAAGATAGGCAGGACCCCAGGAAGCCCTCATTTCACACATGGAGAAACTGGGGCAGTGGATAGATGCTATGAACAACCGGCCCTGTGCTAAGCTGAGGAGGAAGCAAGCTTGTGTCAGAGAGCGAGCGAGCTCATCCTACAGGACCTAAAGAACATGTGCATTATTTTAAGAAGTGTACTTTGGAGCACCCCATTGTCAGAGAGGTCCCAGACCTGTGAGGTCATGGTGAGGAGGGTTGCACTGAGCTTAGAGAGAGGCAGGACTTGGCTGTCACGTGTTGGATGATGTCAGACCCGCTGCAAAGGAAGAAGCAGGCAGTTGGTGAACCCTCTGACAGAGTGGGGGGGCATCAAGGTTGGCTCTCTAAACCAGCTCTTGCCCCACTTAGAAGAGGCAAGGCAAGGGCAGGTGAGACAGACCTGGACTTGGATCCCTACAATCTGGGAGACAAGGAGGTTCCTTCCCAGATTGGATCCAAGGGTCATGGGCCTCATTCCAGCTGGGCTCCTCCTCATCCTTGTCCTGTGTGTCCCTGGGCAAGCCTCTTTGCCTTGCTGTGCCATTGCTCCTGCTAGCAGGATGCTAGGCTGCTGTTTGATGTCAGGGGGCCCCAGTAGCAACGTCAGATCTCAGGATTGCCTGCAGCCCAGTCTTCCAGGGGGATGGTTTCAGCTCACCAGGGATGAGAATGGAAAAGGAGAGGCATTAATACAGGGTGGATATGCCCAGCCACCCTTATGGTGCTTTGGAGTTCCCTGGAAGAGATGTTTCTCCAGTTCCCACATAACAATTTCCCCAGCAGACCAGCCCAGGAGGCTGCAGAGGACAAAATAAAGTGTAACTATCGATTTTTAAGCTGTTTGCCTTTTCCTTCCCTGGGCAGAGTAAACTTATGCCCCAGTACACCAGCACACCCCACGCCCAATGCCACGTGGGTAGCTGCAGGAAGCCAGGAAGTCTCAGACCCCAGAGGAATGTTCTGGAGAACCAAGGCCTGGGGACAACAGGGCCCTGGAGAGGCAGGGGGCGGTGGACCCCTTCACTAGGGGCTGGAGAGCCTCAGCTCCATGCTTCCAGGGCTGCCCAGGCCCTCCCCCAGTTGTCTCCACTCTTTCCTACAGCCTGTACATCTGTGGGCTCCTAGGCCAGACTAGAACCACTGAGCCCAGGCCAGACCAACAGACCTGTCCAGGTGGACCGCCTGCAGGATGCAGGGTAAGAAGCAGCAGCAGAGACAGCCTGAGGAAGGTAAGAAACAGGGGCTTGGAAGAAATCTCAGTGGTTTCTGAACATTAAATAAGTTGGTGTTCAATGAGATGTAAATGACATGCAAATGAGCCTCTAGTATTTTTTTAAAAGAGGCACCAGTGGTTTGGCTGAGAGAATAGCAGTTAATCTCTCAGCCACCAGAGACATCCTAAGTGACCTCTTCTCCTCAGGAATACTCCACTCCATTTAGGAGCTGCCTCTGCTACTCACAGCTGGTCCCTAACCCACAAAGGCCACAGGTGCACCTGGGCACCACATGCCTACCGCAAGAGGCTCCCATGTACCTTTCCCCCAGGAACTCCTCTTTCTTTGTTCTCCACAAGGTAAAGGCAAAAAAGCACCTTCAAATCTAGTTTGTAGCACCTCAGAAATTTGTTCCAGTGTCATCTTATCCCTCATTTTGCACACAAAGAGACCCAACCAAGACCACACAGCAGCTGCATGCCTGAGCCAGGTCTAGAGCTCAGGCTTATGCCATCTCTGCCCACACCAGCTCACTGACTCACCTGGACTTCGCTTGGTGCCCTTCAGTGACAGGATTTCTCTCCCAAAGCCACCCAGAGCCCCTCAACTGTGCATAGTTCCTAAAGCTCCTCAGCTCTCTTGTGGAGACCTCACCAAGGAAAATACCCTTTTCCAGTCTAGAACTATGCAGACATTCCCAGATGGGAACACAGAGTGTCCAGCTAGGGAGGCTGGAAGGAAGATAGAGAGCAATCAGATGACAGAGAAGAGTGCTGCTCAAGGACCTGAGCTGTCAGATGCCCTACAGGAGCTGAGGGAGATGGCTAAGGCTCCTCCAGAGACAGCCACTGGGAAAGAGAGTGGGGTCGAGAAGGGTGGGGTGCAGTCAAGAGGAGAAGAGAAAGCCAGTCTACAGCTGTCCCTTGGGAGTGTCCCCTACAAAGTGCCACACACTCAGAGGAAGAGGTTGCCCTTCTTGGAACCTACCCTCTCCCTTCCCATTTTCTGGGCTCCTGGTGTCCCTTCATGTATCTAGATGTTCACCCTGCAAAGCCTCACGCTATCACAGATAGGGCTTTTCAGAGATGGCTGGACCTAGGATGTGTGCTGCTGGGGTTGATTCATAGTGTGATGCCAGGATCAAGGGCACCCTACTCTGGGTATGATGAGTGGGTAGCCTGGATACAGCGTATAAAGAAGGGGCTTCTGCTGCAGCTTGCTGCTTGCTGCCTTCTGCCTGCTATGAACTGTTTCTCCTCGTGATGCCCATCTGCCATGGCACCCTGCCTTGGAGCCAGCTGATTATAGTCTGAAACCTCTACAAACTGTAAGCTGAAATAAACCTTTCTTGCCTTAACTTTGAGTGTCATATATTTTGTCTCAGTACTGAGAAAAGTAACTAAGGTGGGAAGATGGGGCAGAGAATATATAAATAAGACATCAGACCCCAACAATCAGAAGCTCAGAAGCAGCCTCTGGCAGTGACCAGAGTTCAAGGCAGACTTCCAAGCACATTTAGAGAAAGCTTGATACATGAATACATGATGTGACTGCCTAATTAATTATTGCTAGTGATGTTCCAGCCCATGAACTCTTACCCTTTCTCCAGGCTCTGTATTCTTCCCACAGACCCATTTTTTTTCTGATCACTCAGGGGACCCCAAAGCTACCTGGGTGAGGGAATGTACATGGGCTCCTATGATGGCAAACCCAAACTTTCAGGGTCTGCTGAGTTATGAATGAACCATGACTTTACCTCCCTGCAGGCTCTGAGAACCCCAGTCCCTCCCATATATTTTTTTTTAATTTTAGGGAAGGGTCTACAGGGTATTCATGTCCTCACTACTAGACTGGACTCAGTGATCTGCCTGTTTTACAGCCCTCCAAGAGCTGGGATTACAGGCATGCTCCACCACTCCCAGTCTCAAAATTTTCTTTCTTTCTGTCTTTTCTTTCTTTCTTTCTTTCTTTCTTTTTTTTCTGCGGTACCAGAGATTGAACTCAGGACCTTGTGCTTGCCAGGCAAGCACTTAAGCCACTGAGCTATCTCCCTAGCCTCCCTCCAGTACTGAGATGCCTCATTTTTGTGATTACCCAGACATGATTTTCCAGACGTCTGATTTCCAAGCCTGTTTCACCTCATATTTCCATCCCTTCTACTGGAGGTAAAGGAGGCTGTATAAACCAAACCCACCGCACCCTAATCCTCTTGCCCTCAAATGCAGAGAGAACTGGGACCCAGGTGGCAGGAAGGGCTCAACCAAGTTCCCAGAGCAGGCCAGCAGTCAGGTGCAGAGGAAGGAAGAATGGTGCGTTCTCTGAACTTTGATTCCCTTACTTGTGAAAGGGGGTTATCTGAACAAATGCATGAAAAGCTTTGCACAGTGCCTGGCAAGGTAAGTGCTCAGCAGACAGTAGTTATTTATTTCCAAGTTGGTTCACACCTTTGTAGCTTCCCTCACTCTCCTCCCTGCAGAATGTTCTGTTTCCTAGAAACTTTTTTTTTAATGTATTTACTACAGGGTCTCACTACACAGATCTGACTTGTAGCAATCCTACTGTGCTCAGCCTCAAGCACTGGGATTACAGATGTAAGCCACCACATCAGTCTCAAATGCTATCTCAGCACACCCCGGGGGCAGGACCAGAACAGCGTCCAGGGACTGACTGAACCCTGGCCAATGCATCCTGCCTAAACAGGCACTTTAGCCCGCTGAGCTCTCTGGCTGACCCCATTTTCCAAAACTTTCAATCAACTTTCTATAGTGAACACCAGCACAGAGTAGTGGCCAAGAATTTGAGCCTTTTTCCCAATATTCCTGAGTTTGAGTTCTGAGTCTACTGATTGCTGTACAATCTGAGGCAGATCAACCTCTCTGAACTTCAATTCTTTCCTCTGTTTCACAGGACTTTTGAGTGAATAAACTGGAAAAAATATAATACACATGGACCAATATCTGCTTTGTAATAGGTAGTATGAACTTTTTAATAGTGAAGTGGCCAGCTCTGATATCATCTCCTCCTGTTTTAAAAATCTAAGTGTTGCTGAATTAAGCCAAGCTTATGGCACCACTCTTGGCTTTAAACTACGCTACCCTCTCAGTCTTGTCCCTTCCACATTGCCCAGGGTGGCATATGCACCACAGGGCATAATGGCAGCAGAGTGAAGGGGTGCAGATGGGCAGCGAGCTCAGGAAACAGAGTAAGGCCAGCAGAGGAGGAGGCCTCAGTTTGAACTGAGACAGGGCCCCAGAAGGCTCAAGTCCATGCCAAATCACAGATCCAACTACCCAGGCACCTTGTACAGTGAAGTGGCTTAGCCACTGTCCCTTTAGAGACAATGTCTCAAGGCCATCGCAAATGCTGGGTCCTTGGGTCCTTCCTTTTTTTTTTTTTTTTTTATTTTATTGAGAAACAAATTGCAATGAGACAGTTTCAAAACTGATTAATAGAACAGATTCAATAATTAATACATTGTACATTGTTATCTTTTTAGCTGTTATCCATAGTACAAGATGCAGACAGGATATCCTGTCCAAACACTATTAGTACAAATCCTTTTTCTCATTGAATTAAGTGAAAGTAGTTGTATATCTATCCTAACTATTCTGTATATACAGATACAAAATTGTCCTTCCTTTGTTACCCCTTTTTTTGTTTAGTCCTGTCAGAGATGGGCATTTCATTTTTATCTTGGTCTTAACCATCCAGCTTGGGTCCTTCCTGTAGTCTCTGCTGTCCTCTACAAGCACAGTTTCTCCAGGACTGAACTCTGGTTAGGAAATTCCAGCTATGTTCAATTCACTTCCAGGCCTTCCTCCTGCCCAACCACAGTCCTCTGTCCCCCAGAGCTAGACAGCAGTGGCTGTCAGGAGATCCTATCTAGCCCTGGCTTGACATTTCAACAGCCCAGGACCCAGAGATAAAAGTTGTCACTGAACAAAGTTCCTTCCCCCTCTCCCTCTCCCTTCGTGGAGACTCGATAGGCATCAGAGCAGGCATGAGGTGGTCTCGGGCTCTTGCTACTGCTGCTCCTGCCAGTGCAATTTCTGCTTTTGGGGGATGCGAGGACCTTCATAACTGATGAATACGAAGAAGCAATTTATCACCTGTGCTTTTATGATTGCGGCAACTAAGGGGAAAAAGATGTCCTTTCAGATAAGCATTTGAAGGAGGTGGGGGGAAGATTTTCAAAGCTTCCTTTGTCCTCCTGGAGAGCCATGCCACGGAGTTCTGGCAGACGGCCCAGGAGAAAGGAGAATTTTAAAAACACAATCGGAGCTGGCTTCCAAACCGCTACACCATCCCTGTCATCAATTAGGAATGTTACTTAACAAGGGGTCTAGGCCGCTGTCTCACCTAGCTTCTCTCCTTAATTGGATGCAGGGTGGGGATGAATTCTTCAGAAAGTGGCTGCATGCTTCACCTCGGCCCCCTGACTCCTGGGGCCAATCCAGGAGAGGCTGGCACTGGCCTTCAGACACATTCCTGGCCAGGAGACAAATGGTGGACCTTCCTGCGGCTTCTCAGTGCAAGCAGAGCACACAGGCTCAGAGCTCCAAGGATTGGCTAGCGGCCATGCCAGGAACCAAAGGTAGGCACCCGGGGAGAAAAGAAGAGGCTGACTCTGTGTCCCGCGTCAGCCAGAGTGCTGCTTGGCAGCAGCCTGAGCCTCTCCCCTGAAAGCCTAATCTCACCAGGTTCTGAAGGTGGGCCTTGGCAGGACCCAGAAAGTTCCAAGCCTTATACCACAAAGGGGTGGGCCTGAGGTCAAGTTTAGCTGCCATACACTCAAATATTGTGCCTAAGAATCCTCTAGAACCCAAATTATGGCACCAGCACAGCCAAAGATCATGAAATGATCAGTCAATGTCCTTCCCGAAGTAAAACTGTAATGGAGCTGGCATTGGAGCCAAGTTCTGGGCTGACAAGGAAGACAGACTTCACAGTGCCCTGGGGGGCTCTTACTATCCGAAATGACTCAGGCTTTGAATTCAGAATGCCCCCTACTCTACCTTACAGAATCAAGGGTGGGCAGGGGCCATTTTCTTACCTCTTCACAGGATAGTTAATATCACGTTGGAATGGTTAAAAGCAAAGTAATACAGATCCAGGACTTCAAACCTAGAAGTAACTCATGTTCACCTCAAAGCCCACAAGGTCACCTCTTCAGCAGGAGGCCCAGTGCCTCCTGGAGGATCCTGGAGGTCCCCTGCCAGGGAAGCAAAATGGGATTTACCTTCTACACTACCTACACCTTGCCTTGTGATCGCTAGGCTCCATCCCATAATATACCTCTTGGATGCATAAATAAGATAGGGACTATCCCCCAGATATCTTTGGGAGGGATATCACATTACCTTAAGGCCTCCCCACATCATAAGCATGGCCAGTATGCAACCCCAACAACCTCATGTGTGTACAAGAAATGCAAAAGTTCAAAAGCAAAGGGCTATTTCTTCAGTCTGAGTTTCCTGCCCATTACTCCAGGTTTCTTTGACAATAGAGCCCTGCATGCTTGGCGGGAGCCTTGCTCTCACCCTGTTGATGGTGCAAATATTCTGGACACTGTTCCTTAGGACTGCTGTTTGCTGGCAGGGTCCCCATATTGATCTGAAGGACCTGCCATATGCACAATGCAAATACCTACCTGGCTCCCTGTAGTAAGTTCCACCCTACTTCTGTTTCCCTTCCCAAATTCCCAGGAGAGTGCAGACAAAGCTAAGGGCATCCCAAGTCTCCTTTGGACCTGTGAAGGGACTACTAGCAACTCTCATTAGGAGCCAGCTACATTGCTGAGTCAGATGACAATAATGAGCTAATCTGGCAGGGGTCTTCATTCTTCAGAATTCTCCTCAGAATGAACATTCTATAATATTGTATAAAATACAAGCTATCCAGCGGTCCTAAAAGTGACCAGAACTGCATAGCTAGAACTTGCTTGAAGAAAGAAATGAAAGAGAACACCAGTCAGTTGGTCAGTGTCTGTTGCATCTCACCAGGCAAACTAAACCTTCTCTTGGATTCCTGCAACCTCTAAGTCCTCAGCCAAGTCTACAGTGGTGGTGAACATTTTAGAGCTTTCAGTAATATAAACAGCCCACTGTGGCAAGTGAACCGCAGGCGCAACACCACTGGACTACAGAATGTCTGACCATCAAATGTTAGACATGCTCAGACAATACATGGAAACCAAAGGAAACTAAAGAAAGACCTAAACAAGCAGAATGTCAGAAACATGAAAAGTAAGGGAGGGAACTCAAGAAATGATTGCAGTGCTGTTCATGCTCAGAACTTTCCAGAGCCAGGGTTTCAGAAAGTTCAATAAATCTCTAAACACAATCATTGCAACCATCACACATCCCTACTGAACACCTCCTATGTGGCCGATTTTGTATACTTCATTTTTTTAAATCCTCATAATAATACTTTCAGATGGTTATTATAGCCATTGTAGAGATGCAGAAAATGATGGGCAGAGTGATTAAGTAACTTGCCCTAATATCATACAACTATTGCATGGCAGAGCAAAGGTGGAATCCCTGGCCAGTTGGGTCCAAAATGTATGCTCTTTCTATTATAATGCATGGGGCCCCAGAAGTCTCTTGATTCTTTTCTACCCTCACCCATCTTTGTTTCTCATCATTTCTCCTAATAACTGGCTCCTGACAGCTCAGAGAGAGTCTATGCTGATCACCTGAGTAAGGTCACAGTCAGCCACTCAACAATACTTCTCCAACTTTTGCCTCTAGATAGAAAAAATACAACAGATTTAGGATCCAAATACAAGTACAAGGGAAATAATAACCAAGCATTGTGCTCCATGACAAACAACATACACAGTTCCACAGAACAGCACAAGGGAGAGTTTGCATTCTCTTTGGGATAGGTAGGGGAACATATGCCATGGGAAGCACAGAGTGGTTATTCAGCCAACATGGACTCCACCTCTTGGTGTTCAATAGCTGGCCCAGAGGACCTCAGAAATATAGACATCCCTGAACCACAATCTTTTCTATTTCCTCTTTACAAATCAGGAGAAGGGAAAAAAAAGAATGTTGAGTGTAAGCTCCCTAGCATATATAACTTTACATGGAAGAAAAGGAAAGACCAAGCTGACATTTTCTGGGTGTAGCTCATGTGCCAGGTACACCCTCACAGCTCTGCTTGCTGCAAGAGTAACAGATTGGTGAAGTAACTGGACCTCTGTCTGCTGGAAACACAGAGCTGAAATTCAAGCAGCCACACCTACTCCAAGCCCCTGCTGGGATGATCCTTTCACAAAACACTGCCTCAACACCCGGGCCAGAAGAGCTGGCCACACACTGAATTGGCTGGGTAATGAATCCTCAGACACAGAAGGTAGCAAGTGCTACATGGGCTTGGGCCAAAACTGTATGGCTGACTAGAACTCTCCTGACATCAAAGGCATGAAGGAAGGAAGTTTCTGGAGGCCTGGGTCCACACTTCTTCACTGTCTTCAAACTCCTCAGACTGCTTCCGGGCCACCTCAGTTCGCTTTATCTCCATCCCCCTTCCCCAGCCAAGAAGGCTGGGCACCAGCCTCAGGAAAATGTCAGCCAGACCTGGCCAAGCATATGCCTGTGTCATTGGCACCCACAGGGAGCTCAACAGTCAGGAGGTGGAAGCTCACAGTGCCAGGGGCAGGGCAGATGGCATCTCATCAGCCCTGTCACTGTTCTGAGAACCCTCAAACCTACTCTTGGCTTCCTCTCTGCCACAGAGGCTGCCTAGGAGCCTTCATCCGCCATGCCCATGGCAACCCACACAGCCCGCAATGGCATGCCAACCCAGGAGCTGGCACAGACATGTGCACGGCTCGATTCTCTCTGCCACCTGCCTGTTGTCACTCTTCATTGAGCATCGTCGGCCTTCCATAGGGCTGTGCTCCCAGGCTCTAGGCTTCCAATCTGCTCCCTGGGAGGCTGACAGAGGATGGGCAGGCTGGGGGAAGCCTCCCTGCTGCACTCCCACCAGCTCCTTGCCCAGGGCCTGGATGTTGGAACAAGTACTAGGAACCCAGATGGTAATTGCTGCCATCTAATTATGCATGCATATGATATTAGCCAAAAGCATTTGACTATCTCCTGTGGTCTCCAGCAGATCAAATGGAGAGTCTACATGGGTTCAAGGATTACTCCAGCAAGGTAATGGCTGACAAGACTGCCTGCTGCCACTCAGGCAGCCTCTGGCAAACTGTCCTCCCCTGCTGGAGCCTTCATTCTTTACCTCAGTAAGAGGAAGAGCTGGGCTTTCTCCCGAGCCAGAAGGAGCTGAAGTCCACCAAGCTTAAGGGCTTTTGGCCTTTTCCTTAGCCTGTCTTACCAGTTACAGCATCAAAGACCAAGGGGCAAAAGGTTTGTGGTTTCCAAAAATAGCATTATATGCTCATGGGGAATTGTTCTCATGCTTGAATAATCGCTACAATGGTCCCTGTTCTTCAGAAACACTCTCTGTAGCTCCCTGGCTAACAACTCTTCAGCTAAAAGAAACTTGAACCCATGTGGCACCATTTGCAATTAATGGGGACCACTCAATATTGCCTTTGCCTGGCCCAGTTTCCTAAAGGACAGATACCCTGTTTAGTTTTATTTTCTTTCTGTAACCTCAGATACTCAGCACCATACTTTACATACATCAGTGGTTCCAGAAATATTTAATAAGCTCAATTTCACAAGTTTATTTTGTTATTTTCTATCCTCTATGTAACAGGCACCATGGTAGGCAGTAAGGAAATAGAGATGAAAACAACCACCACTTTTACCCCGAGAAGCCTCCCATCCAACCCGCTAAGAGTTAATTTTAGAAGACTGGAGAGGAGAAGAACCTCCAACAAAGAAGACTAGATGGAAGTGAAGTTAGTCATGATAAAAAGGAGGGACTTAGGGGAAACATCCATCAGCAAGGACTTTAGGAGGGTTTCAATATTTTCATGGTCAAAAGAATTACTTGTACATAGCATTATGAGTCAAGGACTTTGCATACAGCTCTGAAAAAGTCCTCCTATAATCATCACCTAAAATCATTGCAAGAGAGTGGCATGAAGGATGTCCCCACATCAGCCATCAGCAGGCCCAGATTTGGCATCGCAGAATGAATCCCTGAGAGCTGGACAGAAAGGAAGAAAGGAACTAGGAGCTGGCACTTCCTGCCTTGGCTGGGCTAATGTGCTACAGAAGCTGACATACCTAGATCCAGTGAGATCAGGGGCTCAGTCTAGTGGGGTACAGCTGTCTCTAGTCATGGAGACATAAAGATGTAAAGAAGCCCGAGAAAACCTGTGTGAGTATTGGGGCACAGTGCTCAGTATGGCCCATTGGTGGGACCAAGGAAATAGACTCTAAACCCACTGTCAGAACAGAAATTGGGCCACACAACCAAAGTCATAAGAACTGGCATATGGCATCAAGGAGAATGCCATCTAAGAGGATGTGGCAGTTCTCTTTTGGCTCATTTGTAATAGTTCATGTCACTTTCTGAGCCCAGGAAGAGGCTTCAGAGAATAGGTTGAACTTGGACTCTAAATAATGTAGCGGGCCAGGGAGGTGGCTCAATGGAATAAGCGTTTCTCTGGCAAGTGCAAGGGCCTGAGTTCAATCCCTGGTTCTGTAAATAAATAAATAAATAAATAAATAAATAAATAAATAAATAAATAAATAAATAAATAGTGTAGCTATAGGGTAAAGAACTATTGGCAGGGGCCTGAAAGGAGAACAGCTCAAAGGTGGAACAGTTGTGCTATGTTCTGGTCCTGTTAGAAAGTGAATTCTGCTGAAGTATATACTGAGGGTAAAAGGACCACATATCACATTCATGGATGTGGATTGGAATAAACTATAAGGGGAGTGCACCATCATACAAGGAGGGTGGGAATCCTGGAGGAATTCCTGAGCCAATCAAGGGCTAGGGATGAGGGTGGAGGAAATGATTTAATAAGGTGACCTCTTGAAGTATCAAGTCACTTATGGAAAAACCACAGGAAAGAATAACAGTTTTCTACTATTGCTGGCCAGGTATAAAGTTCCAGATAAGAAGGAAAAAGATTCTGCGAGGTAGCCCTTTGTGTGTGTGTGTGTGTGTGTGTGTATGTGTGTCTGTGTCTCTGTGTGTGTGTGTGTGTCTGTGTCTGTGTTTGTGTGTGTGTGTGTGTGTGAGAGAGAGAGAGAGAGACAGACAGACAGACAGACAGACAGAGAGAAAGACAGACAGACAGACAAAGAGAGAACACTTAACACCTGGCTTTAGGTCAAGGCTCAGCGCCAGTGATCAGACATGGGTAGGACTAGGCTGCACCACCCACATGCAGTTCCTACCTTTCCTCCAGCAGCCACCTCCCCTTTTGCTTCCTCTTCCACCTCCAGAGAGGCTGCCTGCCTGCTTCGCCCTCACAGCCTTCCAGCCACAGGCCAGGGGGTGTGTCTGTGATCACCATAGGTGAAGGGTTGACAACTCCTGGGAAAGGAGAGAGAAAACATGTCAGGGCTGGTTAGGGCCTGCGACAGCTGATCACAGAGGCCTCTTCCTTGTCCATATGTGTATTGCCAATGGATCATTCAGAGCAGCCTGGGAAGGCAGCTCATTCAAGCCCCTTGGGCACACTGAACAAGAAAGGGCTCTTTTGATCATGGACACACTTAGCTGGTCTTAGCTGCTCTCCCACTGTTCCCCTGGTGGGGCGGAGCAAGGCAAGGACAGGCTCCTTTTGAAGTTCTTTCTGGGATGATGCAGTTTCTTTTACCTGTAGAAAAACAGGGTGGCAGGGTGTGGTGTGCCTGAGAAATAAATCTCCCAAAAGCAAGCAACAAAGAGACTCTGACCAAGCCTGCTGTGGCTTTTTGCATGGCGCTCATTTTTCCAGGCTTCTTCCTGCCTCTACAGAAGATAATACAGCCATGTGACCTTAGCCACTAAATCTCTGAACTGCAACAGCATTATCTGCAAACCAGGGAAAATTCTGTACTCTATTAAACCTAAGATACCACTGAGTTAAGAATCATCAGGGTTTTTTTTGACTGCTAAGAAAGAAACTAAGAGCTACCAATTAAACTATGATATGTTTGTTATCCATTGTGAGGCCCATCCTGATGTCAGAGATGTTAAAATGAGAATATCATTGTGAGAATTTATGAAAGATGATAATAACGATTCTTCCTCCACAAGGCTTTGGAGAAAGCCGAGTGGGCTAATGAGCATCAACACACTTTGTAAACTCTGAAGCACTATGAAAGCCCAAGTTGTGCTCATAATTAGAATGTCAATGATGGTCAAGATCATGACTGCCCCAGAATGAGAGTTTCAGACAGAAAGCAGAAGACATCAAGTCTGTCTGCTTCCCCACCACATCCCATGTGCCAGGGCAATGTAATGCATAACATTTCTAGGATAAAAATTTCTAAATAAATGATGAGCATGCTATGCTGTTCTAAGGTGACAGATTTCAACCCTTAATCAGGACGTTCTATACTGCCAGGCAATGAGTGGTGTTGAGCTCAGGGCCCGAGGCTCCATTGCTTTCCTACTTGGCCCTTGGGGAGCACACAAGAAGAGAGCTCAGGCAGACTCAACAGAAAAACTCTGCAAGCCTAGAGAGGCACCACCTCCCACAGTGGCCCTGGGGCCCATCAAAAGAGGCTATTCCAGCAAACAAACAGAAATCATCCCCACTGCTGAACAGCACAAATATGGGAAGCACTTGCTGAGCAACCAGATGAACAATGAAGGGCTGAGTCCTGTATGAGCAAGATACAGACAGGCACTTCTTTCCCCTAGAGTCAACAACTAGCTGGGCATACTAGGGAGAAAGAAAAAACTGAATGTCATGAGGCATGGACACAACTTCAGAGACTGTTAGTTGCTGATGTTGTTAATGTATTTATTTTGGGAGGTTGCCATAACCAAAAGCCATAGTCTGCCTTAAACAGCAGGTTATTTTCTTATAGTTCTGGAAGCTGAAATTCCAAATCATAGTGTCACTCAGTTACTTTCTTCTAAGGCCTCTATTTGGCTTGGAAGTGGACATCTTCTCAGACTTGTCCTTGACCTTTTCTTTCCGCATACTTGTGTCACAATCAACTCTTCTTACAAAGACACCAGGCATATTACACTAGGCTCCACCCTAATGACCATGTCTTACCCTCCCTACCTCTTTAAGCATCCTATCTCCAAGGTGCCAGGAGTTAGGAACACAATTTAGCCCATAACAATTACTTTGTTAACTCAACGAGCATTACATAATCACCTACTTACACTAAGCATTAAGCTAACTGATGAAAATAATCATAAATATGACTATCCTCAAGAGAATCATAGTCTAGAAAGGAAGCAGAAGAGGGTAGCTTTTTTTGTGGAAGTCCAGTGCTAGAAATAAAACTGGTACCATAGTAGTTCTGAGTAGGGCTGCCTGTCCTAAGTGGGAGACGATCAGGAAAAGCTCTCGAAGAGGTGATGCCTTAACTGACCACAAAGGATAAGTATGAGCCAAACTGAGGTTGGGAAGAGAAGGATAAGATACTCCTGAGAAGAGAAGTGACAGCCAAAATGAGGAAAACCCTTGGGACAGGCTGGGGTCAGGGTGGGGTGGGGAAATGATCATTCTCATAGACTGACCTGAAATTGTGGGATGCTCAATCTCAACACACACATGCTCAAAATAAGAATCTATGTGTTCTTATTTTGTTCCTAGGACCTCACTAGTCCCAAATCTAGCTCTGTTGAAGTGTTCCTAAGGGACCACAAATGGTTCAGCATTGCTGGGATGAGGACGTAAAGCCAAGTCTGTGCTGCAAAGAGGTAGATAGAGATGGAAGCATATTCTGGAAGGGTCTTTGCCAGCCTGATGAGATTTATCTTCATTCTGTGAGAGAAGGGGAGTCAAGAGATCCAGGATGAACCCTGTGGGACACTTCTCCACTTCTCTAGCTGGGTGGGTACATATCCCACTGGGTGATTGTAAGCTTTAAACACAAAGCACATTGCTAAGTGCTTGACTGGGAGCTCAATAGATCATAACTGTCATTATTATTATTCTGCCCAGGATGGTTCCTTATCTATGGAGAAGGGATAATAAAACTGCCTCATAGTGTTGGTGGAGGATTAAATGAGATGACCTACGTAGTGAGAATTAAATTAGACAAACTATGTAACAAATCTCTATGAAAAGCAGCTTCATTATCTGCAAAATAGGGATGATTTTATATTTTATTAATTTAACATACCACTGATTATAAAACCCATTATTCTTATATTTACTACTAAAAAAGAAATTAAGATTAAGCAAGATAATCTATGGAATGTGTTCAGCATCATACTTGAGGCAGAGTATGCACAGAGTAGGTTATCTGAAGAGGGGAGAGGTGACTGCCTCTTACTTTGGCTTCTTCTTCAGTCGCCCAGGCCAGAAACCTCATCACTGCTGACCTTTCTTCTCCTTTATATTTGCACTTAATGAATCACCAAATCCTGGGCATGCTACCTCCTCACCAGCTCAGGCTCCACCTACTTCTCTTCCTCCCTATGTCTCACCCATAGTTTCTTCATTCAGACCACTAGGACTTCTTGGTTATCTGTTGTAGATGTGCTATGGTTTATGTCTAGTGTCCCCTCAAAGCCTCATGCAGTTGTGGGGTGGCTTCTGGAGTTTGTGATTGATCTTTGATCCAATGCTGGGATTATGAGTGTGAGTGCCCTGGGGCAGATAACTCTGCATTACAATGTAAGGAGGAGAGAGAGGCTAGCTGGCTGCCTGAGCTGCTGCCACTCCCTTTTGCTCTCTGCTCTTTGCTGCCATCATGAAAGGTCACTCCCTGCCTCATGCCACTCTGCCCTGGAGCCAGCTGAGCATGGACTGGAGCCTCCAATAAATGCTAAATAAATCCTTCCTTCCTTCATTTTGGGTGCTGAGCATTTGTCCCAGCAATGAAAGAAGAGTAACTAAGACAAGATGTTATCAGTTAAGATGAGGTCACAATAAAGCAGGGTAGGGCCAAGGAGATGGCTCAGTAGAATAAGTGCTTCCCTGGCAAGCACAAGGGTCTGAGTTCATTCCCTGGTACTGGAAAAATGAATGAATTAATTAATTAATTAATTAAAGCAAGATAGATGCCTAATACAGTAGAATTAGTAGCCTTCTAAGAAGCAGGAAATTGGGGTGGTGAATGAAAATAGGAGACAGGAAAAGGAGTGTTGAGGGACTGCCTTGCTACAATGCTGTATATGGTTATATTTCTAAACTTATACATAAACATATATAATTGTTTATTCCTATTTTTAAAATGTATTTTAACTTTTTATGATATATTTTATAGGGACTTAAAGTTTGGCAAATAAATACTTGATGAAAGATACCTGTTCCATGTTAAGCCTAAGATGTTTGATATTCAGACAGATAGTGAGGTTAAGCTCAACAGCCTAGGTTGTACGGTAATAACAATAGGCTTCTCTTCTGGAGGGTTAACAACCTAGGTTTGTAGACCAAAAATTAGAGAAAAAAGAGGGCCGCAAGGACAGCCAACATTTTGGCCCTAACCTTTCAAGATCAATTAAGACTCAGGACATAGGAGAATCTATACTGTAACATCATACAACTCAGTTGTGTCCCAAGTTTTCTGATCAAGGAGATTATGGGGCCAAAGAGCAATGTGATCAATGTAGTATGTACCTAAAGAGAGTCACATGGAGAAAAAACATTCTCTTAGGCTTTCACAGAGAGCAAATTGGTCAAGCAATGGCCGTGACTCATTCACATGGCCGACACTGACAAAAGGATCTACAAATTGCAGTACAGCTTCAGGATAAATTCTGAGGGGATTTGACTGACCTTAATCAGATATAAAAGCTACAATTCTTGTTGTATAAGTCTTGCTTTATCTTGGTCTTAACCATCCAGCAGAAAAGTATAAAAACAAAGTATAAGAAGTAAAGCCTTATTATGCTAAGCTGTAAAAGACTCAAGTCAACTTCTGACATTGCCAGACATATGGAAAACCAAATACTATTATGGACTACTGGACTATTTTGGAATATTTTGCTGAATTCACACACCTATAATATTTAAATGACAAAACTAAACAAAAAAGGGAATACAATTGAATGACTATAGATTTTTGTATCTATAGATTCAAAATGGTTAAGATAGATATTCAGCTACATTCTCTTGATTCAATGAATAGAGGGATCTGTTCTAATAATGTTTGTAAATAGAATGTCATGTCTGCATCTTGTAAAACAAATAACCACTAAGAAAACAATATACCATGTATTAATTATTGAAACTGTCCTACTAATTTGATCTGAAATGGTCTCATTGTATTTGTTTTTTGATAAAATTATGAGAAAAAAATAAGAAGCAGGAAATGTGGACACAGGCATGCTCAGAGGGAAGGCAAGGTGAAGAGACACATGAAGAGAACATGGGAAGAGAGTAAGAAAGCATGCTAGGTGGGGACAGACTGGGGTGATATTGCTGCAGGCCAAAGGATGCCTGACAAGAGCAGACTGTAGGAAGAGGCAAGGAAGAATTCTACCAAGTCTCTGAGAGAGTGTGGCCCTGCTGACGCCTCGATTTTAGACTTCTGACCTCCAGAACTGGAAGACAGTTTCTGCTATTTTAAGCCACCCGGTGTGTGCTGCTTTGATATGGCAGCTCTGAGAAATGCATACAAGCACCAAGTCCTATAATAGCTGGGACTATAATACTTGTGGAAGGAAGATGGAAAGAAGGTAGGGAGGGGCCGGCAAGGTAGCTGGGCCAGGGAGATAGCTCAGCAGGCTAAAGCACCTGCATAGGCAGCTTAGGCAAGCACAGGGACTGTGGTTAGATCCCCAGCACCACATGCTGTGCTAGCCCCACCCCCAGGGTGGGCTGAGTGGACCACAAAACAAAATGGTAGGGAAGAAGGGGGAAGAGAAGATGAGAGAGGAAGGGGAGCAGGGGAGAAAAAAGGGAAGAAGACAACTTTTCCCCATCCTTGAGCCCCCATGCACCATTCCTGAAAAAATGTGAGAAACGTTCTGGAGATGTGTCTTGCATTCCCAGAGCTATTGTCAAGTCAAAGGAACGCTGTGTGCCAGGCTGGACTGTCAGGAGAAGTGTTTGCAAAAGCACAATGGGAACTTGTCAAGCAACTGTTATCTGAAAAAGCTGCTTTCCTGCCCATGGATTAGGTTAGTTGCCCTTGGAATGCTGGTCCTACAGTAGAACAAAGCAAGTTCATGGTGTCACTGCTCATGCAGTTGAACCTGTAAACCCCCTTGCCTGCAGCAGCCGAGTGTGGAGTGAAGCTCTGTGGAAAGAATAAATGCTAATTGTCCAACCAGTCACCACTGGACCTCCCAAGTGGCACTATTGTTGAGCACACACCCCTCATGGACTTTCTGATAAACACTAGTCCCTTGCGTATCTTTGAGTGGCACTCTTGGAGCCATCCGTGCTTCTCCTGGATGCTACCTTGTCATAAGTCTTAATAAGCCCTGCAGCTCCTATCTACTTCCAGATATTTTCTTTAGTCTCTCAGCAATCTACCCACACTGTCCCTAGCAAAGCTGGGTTGTGGACACGATGCCCTGTTTTATTTTCAACAATTACCAGTATTTGGGGCCTGGGTTTGAGAAGAAGAGAAGACTTTTTTTCCAAGAAAAGATTGTAAACATGTGTTTGATGCATTCTTCTGAAAGAGGAAGTAAGTGAAGCTGAGGAAATATTTCCTTCAGATAACCAACTGACAAGATAATAATGCAAGGTTATAAAGCTCAGATATCCCCATGGACTCATAAGCTTGGAGAGAGAATGAAACACTTTCTTAAAAAAAATCTTATAAAGGCAGCATTGTATAATTTCTCTTAAATGTCTTCTGGGCATCAGTAGCCTATAAATAGACAGTGCATCTGGTGTGGAAGCCATGGTAGGGGAGAGCAGAGAATAGGCTGAGGCTCTCAGACAGACTCCAGACTCTGGATCTTTCCAGATTCATCCAGTCTGCTGAAGGGATGGGGTGGAGCCATGCCACAGGGTTGAAGGCTACACTGAAGACCCTGGGGCAAGCTGCCAGAGAGAACAAGGTGGGAGGTGGGCCTGCTCACATCTAAAGCACAGAAGGAACAAATCCTCCATCCCCATCTTGTACCCAGCAGTTGATGAGCCACTGCTAAAAGACATAGGGATTAGCATTTGTATTATTTTGTATGACAGCTACAGCAAATTATTGCAAATTTAGTGGCTTAAAATAA
Source organism: Ctenomys sociabilis (assembly GCA_004027165.1). NCBI lineage: Eukaryota > Metazoa > Chordata > Mammalia > Rodentia > Ctenomyidae > Ctenomys > Ctenomys sociabilis. The sequence continues at coordinate 56,517 of PVKA01000703.1, forward strand.
CACATATAAATTATTCCACAGTTCTAGATGGCAAAATTCAAAATGGTTTTTACTGGACTAAAATGAAACTATTAGCTCTGTAGAAGTTCTGGGGGAGAAGCCATTTCCTGGTTGGTCTCTTTTGCCTCTAAAGGCTCCACTTCCCTTGGCTTCTCCATCCCCAAAACCTGCAACACTGAGCCACCTCTTTCTCACCTTCATCAGTCTGGGTTTCCCTCTCCACCTGCTTCATCTACCTCTAAGCCCCTTGAAATCACACTGGGTCCACCTGAGGCACTTAGGACACTCTCCCTACATCAGAGTTAGCTGATGACCCTATAAGCAAAATGCAGATACATTCATTTCTCTTCTGGCATCAAAATTTATGTTATATTAGGGCTCAACTAGAGACACCAAGACAATAGGAAACACAAAGAGATTTGCCACAAGGAATTATTTTAAGATCTAGTCACATAAGTCTGAAATCCATAGGTGCTATCCTATATTAAGAGATTTATTACATAGAATTGACCTACAGAAATAGGAAGTCTGGCTAAGTAAGTACAAAATTCATAGCACAGACTAACATGAAGGGAGGCCAGAGTTCTTAGCTATAAGTAAAAGCTGCAGTTGTCATGTAGTGAAAGTACTTCTTAACTCAGGGAAGACTCTACCTTTCTGGAAAGACTCTACCTTTCTGTAAGTCTTTCTGATTGATTGAGTTGGGCCTACCAAGATTATGTAAAAGAATATGTTCAATTTACAATTGTCTGACTGGATTTTAATCATATCTATGAAGCACTTTCACAGCAACACTTGGATTAGCATTGGAACATTGGAACCTGTAGCCTACCTAGTTGACACATCAGAGGGACCATCCCCAAATGAAGGCAGTTCACTAAGGACCCAGTCCTCTGCCCAACTGGGGAGCCCCCACCCACACATTTCAGAGTGGAAGGCAACTGATGAGGATATTCCTTTCTTTGAGTTAAGTAGGAGGGGTCAACTGGATACTCATTCAACTGCCCTGCCCTGCTCCTCTCTGAGATTAGAAGCTCCTTAAGAACAAAGACTGGGGTTCTGCATCAAGTTCTAAGCTATTGTTCTTTGTATAGAACATGCTCAGGGAATATTTATTGAAAGACTTTGGTCTTTTTTTTTTTTTTTTTTTTTTTTTTCTGGTTCTGTAACTTTATTTCCAAGTTAGTTTTCATCCACATTCACTGTCTAGAGATTTTTTAATGTGGTAACAGGGACGTAGGTTACCAAGGTATACAGCTTGTTTGGTGAATCTTCATCCTGATTCTGTTTCCTGGACAACTGTACCCAGATACTGTATGGAACATTCCTTATCCCTTTGGCCCAGACAGCTTTGTTGAGCCTGGTGTTGATGTGCACATCTGGAGTCCCCATCTCATTCATGGCAAACTTCCAGATCTCCTGAAGTGCCTGAGGGGCGTGCTTCTTGAAGCCCACTCTGAGGATGCACTTGTGAATGTTCATTGTGTGTTCTTGGTCACCACCTCGTTGATGGCAGAATGGCCCTTCTTCTTCTAGCCACCCTTCTTTGCGGGAGCCATGCTGCCGGGCCCAAGTTGGTGGACTGTGGGAGACTTCAATCTTTAGTACATGGTCTCCCTAACTTAACCTGCTCTAACCATTCAGACAGCTACCACTCTTACTGTATCGCCAGCTACTCATTTAAATATTGTCATAATTTATATCTTGTGAAGGTGTCATATGTGGCCAAGTGGACTTGAAGGGATTATAGGAAACCATCCCAGGGATAGTGAGGCAGGAGATAGAGGCATGGCCAACTGGCTGGGCAAATGGCAGTAATCTGTCGATCACGGAGATCCAGGCCACATAATCATTTCCTGCACCGAGGACTCATCAGAAAGCACTAACTTCAATTCTTCTGGTGGCAAATAAATCAAGTTGTTGATAGGATGGCCTAGATCTGACATCAGTCTGAAGACTGGGGTGGGGTACCTGCCATTAACCTTGTAACCACTATGAGCTCTTTCAGCGGCCTGTTGTCACTCTGTACAGTATTCTTTTCCTATCTTTTTTTAAATTTTTTAAATCATTTGTGAATTTTTTTTTATTTGGCACAAGGTTTCACTATGCAGCTTGGACTTGTAGTGATTCTCCTGTCTCAGCCTCTCCAGTGCTTAAATTACAGGCAAGCACCACCACACCTAGTTTTGATGGCCAGCATACCATGCCTGAGGTTCTGGGGCCAGCATGGCATGCCATACTGGGGATTGAACCCAGGTCCTTATGCTTGCCAGGGAGGCACTTGGATTGCTGAGCTATCTCCCCTGCCCTCCTATCTTTAATAAATGTAGAACCTCAAAACTTTTCTCACATGTTTGTCCATTGCTTTGTTCAGGATACCAAGAACCTGAGAGAAATTCCTGGAAAGTTTACAGAGCCCCAGAACCCATTAACAAGAGAAATTCAGTGAATGATAATAGCCCCCTGAGTAGATTAAAAGAAACTATGCTATCTTTTTTGTAAAGACACTAATAGACAGAAGAGTCCAGTCTCACTATGTTAAGGCAAATATACATTTATAGCAACCATGCTCCTCAGAACAGCATAGTCTGGAGAGCCTGGTATTTCTGAATGTCTTCGATCTTTGGGAAATCCAGGATGACCTTGGTGCCACAGATATGGAGAAGAATATAAAGGATCCTTAGAAAATATTTTGTCTTCTTCCCCCTCATTTTACATTGACTGAAAAAAAGAAATTGTTCTATTCTAAGTCATACAACCCACCACAGCTAAACAGATCTGGAACTTAAAGACATAGAATAGCAATTAGAATTGGGGTGCATCCTGATTATGTTGTTGCGTGTTCGCTTCTATAATGTCATATACCATGATACCCAATGCATAGAACTCAACCAGTGCATCTAGAAGGACTAGATATAAGTAACAAAGTTTAGCCATTACAATCACTGGCCAAGAATACAAAAGGTGTTTTAGAGTTACTTCAGTACCTGTGCCTGCAGTCAACTCCAAAGGCATGCCAAGAAAAATATCTGTTCATTCTTTCAACTTCCTTCCTTGAGGTCCATCTATGGAGAAATTCTGGAGCCTTCATTGCTTTCATGGAATTATCAGACTCCAGCAATCTCATGACACCAAGCCCAAGTGAAAACAGTTATACAGTGTATAAATGGATCACTGAACAAAAATAATTCATGGGATATAAACAAAAGATAGTTTGCTTTTATATCCTGTGTCTCATTATACATATTTAGCTAAGGAACTTTCCCTTTGTCTGTGTTATAATCTTGGTCTGGGCATATGCAATAGTTTGACGGCACCAAAAGCAGAATTCTAAGGAAGCTCTGCAAGATTCTGCCTCATGCTATACATGCCCTGGATGACCCCCACCTGGAATGTGGGCAAGGCTTGTAAACGTGATGGATAATCACTTGTACGTTATATTATAACATGGTGGCTCCTCCAGGAAGGAGTTACTTGGAAGACTGCTTTTGCTTCCCCTTCTCCTTCCTTTCCCTCAAGTTTGGGTCCCCTTCCTACTGTTTTCTCAAGGATTACATCCCTTCATCCTCTCCCATAGGTAGATCATTCTGAATTCTAAAAAGAAGCCCCACCTAAGTAGCTAAGACATTAATTGCCAAGAAATTTTTCTTTAGATTTCCAGAGTGCAGAACATCTGGTAACCTCTGTAACACCTTAGTCTTTAGTTCTGTGAATCAGCTACTAAAAGGGTTATAAATTACTGTGAGGTTTAGCTAGCAGAAAAGTAATGTTTGTTTAAAAAATACAGGAACTAGCCTCGGGAGATTGAGGTCAATTGCAATGCGCTGCGAGAGGCTGGGAAGAGGACGTAACCTGGGTGAATGAACACGGCTCAGCAGTCTTCCTGCCCATTGTCTCTGTAGGCATTCTCTCCCTATGAAAGCATTTTGTGACCCTGAGTGACTGAAGATAGAGCTTGGAGGTCAATAGGCCTTCCATTTTCTCAATATGTCAGTCCTTGAATAAACCTGAGTCCTTCTAACCAACCCTTGACTCCTGAATATCGGCTTTCAACTGGTGAGCAGTGCAGACCACAAGTCGCTTACGACATTATGTAAGACCCCTTCACAACAAACATATCAAATATTGGGTTTGGGGGTGGTTGGGGAGAGGTGACCTATCACATGATGAGAGTCATATAAGTAGAGCCTGAAGGTGGCTTCTAGGAGCTAAGCTGGCCTGTGGCCTGGCTGCCAGAAAGCAAATGTCATTCCTGTAACCACAGGAAACTGAATACTTTCAGTGGCTTGGAAAGAGACGCTGAGCTCCACATAAGAACACTGACTGGAAAAAGTCTTAATATCAGCCTTACAAGAACCTGAGGTGGGGGGAATAACAAGCCAAGCTATGCTTAACTGAACATTCCTTTAGCCTGCTAAGTTTGTGCTAATTTGTTATATAGCAATAGAAAACTAAGGAAGTAACTCCCTGACACTTTCTATGAAAGCTCCAAGCATCAAGAGAAAATTATAATAATAATACACTACACTGAGGTAAACAGGCAAAGCTGCCCAAGGCTGAAGGACTGCCACAGGGGCTCTGGAATCTCCCAGACTCCACCTTGCCATTTCAGGTGGCAGAAAAGATCAATTCTTAGTCCTGTTACTGGGCTTGGGGGTGCTGGCATCTCCTTTTGGAGGTAGTTTCTAGGTTCTTTCTGTTCTGAGCAAAGAATTGGTCAAGAAAAGTCCAAACTGGGGCCGGGGAGATGGCTCATAGAATAAGCGCTTCCCTGGCAAGATAAGAGCTTGAGTTCAATCCCTGGTTCCACAAAAAAAAAGAAAAAGAAAAGAAAAGTCCAAATGGTAGCAAAATTGTATTAATCATAGGAAGAATAAGAGCAGACTAGTATGCAAGAGTGAATGCAGTAGCAAAAACTCTAAAAGAGACACACATGTGTAAACATTGGGAAAAACCCTCACTGGTGACCATGCATTTTGTATTACCCACCCCTCAGGCACAGGCCATTCTGTGAAAAACCTGCGTGAGTTTTCTCTAAAAAAATATCCATGCAAAAGGCTTGGGAACTGTATCCTGCTATTTTATAATTAAAAGGTCATGACTACTGCCCCAGTCAGCTTTGCCAAGCCCAAATCTCCTGTCCCATTTCCCCTGAGAGACAAGTATTCCCTGAATTCTTTATGGGGTGCTGACAAAGTGGAGTCTCTGTTTTCTATAACATCTTCTGGTCAGAAGGGCTTCACAGGCTACCTACTGGGGAGTATGTGCTCTACAAATACCTTGGTATGTTATGGCTGGCATGGTTTGTGGGTTTTTTTGCAAGGGAAAGAATATAATACAGAATACATCTTGTAATATTTTATAATGAATCACCCAAGGAATTAAATACAAGTGCAGGAAACCTATCCACACACTAAACACTAAAGAATCCAGCTGAGGGCCTAGAGCTCCTAACAAATGCCTCCTGCAAGTACAACTGGAGGCTAAGAGCCCACTTCACAGATCTGTGCTGGAAAGGCCCAAAGATCAGTGGTGGAAGCTAGGAAGTCTATGCTAGCACGAAGAAGGATCTGTACTAGCAAGTCAAGGGATCAGAACTGGAGCAAGGAAGCAATGCTCAAGATAAGAAACGGAGCTCCCCCAAAAGTATCTTAGCCATCCTCAGCAACAATGAAGTTCTGAGCTTCTCCAGCAATGAGGAAAGCTGATTTTCCATCAGGAAATCCAATGCAACAAGCTTTTCCACAAAGCTGAGCAGGGCACCATCTTCCCCTCTGGAGCCAAGAAGTGATGCTCAAGATGAGGACCAGAGCTCCTCCAAAGTTCATCAGGAAAGCCAGCATGACAAGGTACTCCAGCTGAACAGGAAAGAAAACCAGTAGCTTCCAACAGCTTCAACAGCTTCAACAGCATCTCCGAACAGCATCCCTAACAGCATTTTGGCAGCTTCTCCTGTTCTGCCTTGTATGCTGCTGGCAACAACCCTTAGGTGGGCCTCCCACACCCAGCATTGCACTAGTTTGATTCACCTGGGTGTAAGAAGTTGACCACCAGTTAGTTATCCACCGGAGTGGCTTACTGGCTGGCTTGAAGAAAGAAAATCAGTTGGAAGACAACAAGCAATGGTCAAAAGGTAGTAATTTTCCTATCATGTTGGGAGTTTAGAACTCAAATACACTTCTTATGGAAGACAAAGTATGGCAAAGAGGAAGATTACATAAATTATTGAGACCCTGAAAGCCATAGCTTTAGCAAGATTACCTATATAATGGATCTAATTAAAAATGAGTGCCTCAGTACAGGTACCCACCAAACACCTCGAAACAGGTACCCATTTAACACTGTGGTGAATTAGGATCATTAGTGACTCTCTGCTGCCAGATCAATAGTTGCTTCCTCCAAGGTTCTGCGGAATAGCTTTCCTATTAATCCTGTGAAAATTCTATTGATCATTTCCCACATAGGATTTTTATAGCTCAATACATCCCTTAGGAAAGACCAGAATGTTTCCTCAGAAACTAGGAATAAGGCTAGATAGAATCAGCCTTTTGATATCCCAAGGAGAATTCAGACATGTCTCTTTGGGATCCTGTACAATGCATGACTGTGACCTGCTTGACAAGATGGACTGCCTCTAGAGGTGTAGAATTTAGAATTTCCTGCTTGTGCTCTACAGATGCTTGTCTATTAGCCAGCAAACTCCATCTTTCCAGACTGGAAATACAGCACTGGCATACAGCACTAGAAATGTATATTTGGAAACTGTAGAGATATATAGTTTTTTGCCTTTTCCTAATATCAATCCTCAAGTAAGAACTATGAGCTCTGCTTTTTGACCAGCGGTTCTTGGGAGAAGTTGGCCTCACTGATCTGTTCTGAACTAACAACTACATAACATGACTTTTGATGTCCTTCTAGGACAAAGCTAATTTTCACCAGAGGTGTGGCTCACTGAACCTCACCTCTTCAGGGTCTTGGAGTGGCAGATCACTGATGTCCAGCCTGTATGCGTAGTTCTAGGAAATCACTTGTTCACAAGAACCTCGGGACCCATAGGTATTACAGAGCAGGGATTAAAAGGCTAAGAGTATGGCTTGATACCTGGCAAGCCATTCCCATTAACCACACTTAACTTTCAGTTTTAAGAATCCTTCTGACCTGGTAGGGAGCCAGGACTACTATTTTTTGTCCTAAGGTTAGTTTTGCAGCTTCTTCTACTAGCATAGCTATAGCTGCTACTGCTATCAGGATGGGTGGCCATCTAGAAGCCACTTCATCTAACTTTTTGTAAGTATGTCACTGGGAAGAGTTCTTATCCTAGCCTTTGGATGAAGACACTTCCTCTGAGGGGGCTGGCCAGATAGCTCAACAGATTAAAGCACCTGCTTAGGCAGATGCAGGGACCAAGGTTCAATTCTGTGCCTGCTCTTGCCCCCAGGGCATGTGGAGCCATTGACTGAGACTGGGTGTGATGGTATATGCCTATAATCCCAGCACTTGGGAGGCTGAAAACAGGAGGATCACTAGGAGTTCAATCTGTGTAGTAAGATCCTGACCCAGTACTAAATACATAAAAAAAAAGATACCTCCTCTCTTTTCTGATATGTAAAGGAAGAAGTGTTCCCTTAAGTTAGATATTCCACTATACCATACTTATTGGCTAATTCATTCAGGGAGACCTGATGTAGTCTCAGCAGGAAAAATCTGATTTGGACTCTGCCATAATTTTAAAATTAACCCAAATTTTGCTACTAAATCTCTTCCTAGCAAGTGGGTGGTATACTATGGAGCAATTAGGAACTTGTGGTTAAATATTTGACCTTCAAAGTGACACATCAGAGCAGGAGTAAAGAATCTCCAACTATGGGTCTCCTTGACCCCAACCATGCCTATAAGTCTAGAGGAGGGTGTTCCAGGGAAGTAAATCAAAACAGGATGAAGTAATTGGTTCACAAAGCATAAACATTACTCAAGGTTTCCCATAGGAGATGACAATATCCAAGGACAGGAGAATTATAGGTTCCTGCAGATCTCTTCGGAATAGGAAATGAGGACTTTCCTGGCCTGGCCCCTTTCTGGGTGTGAGGACAGCCAAACACCCTGAGTGAATCAATGAATTCCATGAGTCAGGAACATTGGCTGCCTCACACACCAAGCAGGGCATAGGCAGTGGCCTGCATTTCCAAAACATCACCTATATTTCTAGCTTTTTTTAACCCTCCTCCAGATTCTGATTTTTGAGTACAGAAGAGATCACATCCAGAAATTGAGTCATAGGTGTCAGGGGGCACATCTGACGTTTCATTAAACAGATGAGAGAGATCTATACCCCCCTAAGAGACAGATGGGAATCTGAGGACAAGATCATCAAAGATATCTTTCTCTTCCTCAGGAAGGCAACTCTAAATACCAGTTTCTGGGCTTTTCTTGAGATAAAAGAGCATAAAAACCTAAACACAAAGGATTTCACTCCATCTTTTATATTTTAAGTAAACCAGTTTAAGGGTTTAATGAAATCTGTGGGACATGGTTCATATGGATTTCCGTGGCTCATCTTGAGGCCTATAGACAACTAGATCTCAGGTTCTTAGCATGGCATCCCATGCAGAAGGAAGAGACCCAGAGCTCACAAAGCCACAAAGCCTCCCTTGTGAGACTCAAGTATGCACTAGACAGATATCTCTTGTCTGAAGCTAGTATGCTGTCAGCATCTTTGAGAGAACCATAGAAGAAAACCTACTGAGGGCTTTTGGTCTCCATACTGGGGCCAACTTACTTCTTAGGGAGAGAAGGTTGAGCTACCTGATGGCTCTACCTAGTACATAAAAACTCCCTAGTACTTTAAAACTCTTTTTAAAACGTCATGGTGGAATCTGTCTCCTTCACCATCCTGAGCCACTTGGCAGCTCTACTTATATAAGCTGAAGCCATTAGAGAAACAATGTCCTTTGTATTTGCCCCAGTAGTAAGACCTCTGGGACTTTGTTTAAGGCAATAGAGATGGAAACCTCTTTTAAGAAAAACTAAAAATCCTAAGAAAAAATATGATCTCTTTTGACTCACAGTCATTCAGCTAAGCTTTGCTGTTTGTTCTGTTCTGCTCAGGCTATCAAGTATATGTTTCTAAAGTACCTGTATTTCATTAGAAGAAAGAAGGAAAGGATCTAGTCTAACTAAAAAGAGAAAAAGAAACCTATTTGTTTTCTAAAAGCAGAGGTTTATCTCCTATCTACAAGAGTGACCACTATGAGGTCACAAAGTCCAACATGGAAGAACCCATATGGCTGGTTCATAGGCGTCTCTGTTACTTTTCTTTCATTGTGGGACAAAACACCTGACATTCAGAATTAAAGGAAAGGTTTGTTTAGCTCACAGTTGGTGGAGGTTTCAGTCCACACTTGGCTTGCTCTAAGGCAGAGTGGCACATGGCAGAGGGCAGTCGCTCATGGCAGCAGAAACCAGCAAAGAGCAAAGGGAGGAGCAGAGGCTGCAGCAGATAGCAAGTGTCTTTCCCTCCCTTATATTGTACTCAGGCTACCTGGCCCAGGGCAGGTGTAGTACTCACACCCATAATCCCAGCACTGGATCATGAATTAATCACAAACTATAGAAGCCTCACCCAATGACTGCATGAGGCTTTGGGGGGACAACTAGACACAAACTATAGCAATACAAAAAACCAGAATGGAACCAAGTAAGATCAAATAACTCCCTGAGAAATAAAAGTCCATCTAAGGTAAAAGTACAGATGAGAATATGAGAACAAAACTGGTTGAACTGGCCTAGGCGGCTACTCAGGCAAGCTGCCAAGTTACCAACTGCCATTTTTCCCCAAACAAGTAAGAAAGCTGAGCAAAATATCATGGAAAAAATCATGAGGTCAAGAAGGCATACTAAGTGCTAGTCTGAACACATGGACCCTGAATAATCTGTTTGGAAACCTGGCTAATAGCATGCTTTCTGGCTGTTCTTTATCCACAATGAGTGACCAAAAAGGGGAAAGAGAAGCAGAAAAGGACAAATAAACTTGACTTAGATCTATGGACCTCTTACTGGCTGGGAAAAATACAGAGGCCATGCATCATCCCCCACCCCACCCTATATGCTTGGAGACACAGGAACGAACACCCAGCATCAGGAGCGGTCTCCCAGGTTCCAGCCTGAGGGAGAGAGAAAAGCAAACCAAAAACTGTGTCCAAAGGCTTAACCTGCTCTCCTAGCTTGCTTGCCAAATGTGTTGCTGGATTTTGAGGTGCTGGAGCAAAGAACTGATTAAGATGAGTGCGAGTGATAGCAAAGTTTTGTTAATCATAGGGGGAAAAAGGGCCAAATAAAAGCAGAAAAGAAGACCAAACACAGTGGCAAAAACTCAAAGGCAACTGTCCTTTCTGTATCACCCTCTTCTCAGACTGACAGGAGGTCTAGGTCATACTGTCAAAAACCTGCTCAAATTCTTCATTAGAAGTCCACAGGCAGGGCTTGAGAAACTATTCTGCAGCTGTGTCCTGACGCTTTGTAATTAACAGTTCACACCTACTGCCCAGCCAGTGTGCCACACCCTAAGCCCCTGTCTGAGTCTCACCTGTCAAGAAATTCCAGTGTGAAGTACTCCCAGCACTCTAAGCCATAAACACAATTTCCCCTCAGAGATACGAAGTATTCGGTAATAATTACAATTCGTCATTAGATTTTTTGACAAAATTCTTTCCTCACTCCAGAAGATTCCTGCTGACTTGAGGTCACTTGCACATGGAAAAAGGGGCAAAATGCTTCCATCTTGCAGCCCAGGAATTGCACTGTCTACTCAGGATCTATTCTCCTTACTCCAATAAGAATGCCTGCTTCAGGCCACCGTACCTCAACGCCGCTCTCAAGCCAGTCTCAAAAGTGCAGGAAACGTGGCCCCTTCCCCATCTGGTGCTGCGGCAGATCCATCAGTCATGTTAGACACCTTCAACCTCTGTAACCATAACAGGGCCCTGCTACACACAAAGCTGAGCTCTAGCTGGCCAGCTAGCAGCCTTCCTAAGGACTCCCTCTCCCACCAAGCTTCCTGGGATTCTGTCAGTACTGTACCTGTGTCCCAGTGGAATGTGCCCCTAAACCCTTCCAGGGACTCACCAGTTAAAACTTGAAGTTCAATTCTTCCTCTTCCATTCCTCCTCCCCTCTTCACTGAAATCTTATCTCTTTGGCACTGAGAAAGAGACTGTTCTCCACAGTCTGGTTTACAATATAAAATCTGCGCTCTGAGCCCTCTGGCTTTGGCTTTTGATATTTAAAGCCAAGCTTTTGAAATTCAAAAATACCCTTTTTTCTCTCAAGCACCTTGCCCTTAGAATTGAAATCTGTGGCTCTCAATACCATTGCCTCTACAATAGACTTACAAAAGGCTACTTAGGAGCTCAAAAGCCAGGAAAGTGACCCTTTGTTCTCTCTGTATGGTCCCTACCCAAAGGGAAATGCGTGGAGAAAGCCCTTGCTGCAGCTCAAATTGTGAGGCGGGGAAGTGAGAGGGTTAAAAGGAATTGGAAAGGCACTGAGTTTAATATCAAAATTTTACCATGCAGCGTTTATAAAACGCTGAGGTAAGTTACCTCAAGGCTCAGCTAGGTGTGGTTTTCATGACTCATTCCAGCCAAAGTATTAATAAAAGCAAGCAATTGTGCTTTTATAAACATTGACACAAATAGTTGACAGGTAAGTTTATTATATTTATTTATGTGCATTTGTTGACTGAAACTTTAAAAAATAATCTTAGAGGGCCAGCAAGATAGTTCAGTAGACTAAAGCACCTGCTTAGGCAGATGCAGGGACTGGGATTTAATCCCTGGAACCACAAGCCATGTGGGCCCCGCCCCTGGGGCATGATGAGCCAGAGACTGAGACTGGGTGTGGTGGCACATGCCTGTAATCCCAGTGCTTGGGAGGCTGAAAACAGAAGGATCACTCAGAGTCACATCTGTGTAGTGAGACCCTATAGACCCTGTACTAAATACATATTTTAAAAATTATGTAAAGAAATAAACTTAGAATGTCTATAATGTATAATTTAAAATATGATTTACTTGATACTTAAAAGTGTATGTAAAAATATAAAAATCTACATGTATATGTGGAGTCTTAATTTTTTTATGATGAGGTTCAGGACATGCTGCCCCAAAATAGGTATCTTGGCAACTGAGAAAGGAGAGAAAACTGGAAAGTCACCCCTGTTAAGTTTTTCAGAGCAACAGAGAAGTAGAAAGAAAAAGGAGTGGGGGGCTTTACTGATTTGGGGGGCACAGAGAGGATGGCAGGGAGATGGCAGGGATCCTCTAACCTGAGGCAGCCAGGGTTATGCAGACTTTTGCTAGGGCAGAGTGTGAGGGACAGATTCAGTGATACATAAGAAGCTGCTTGGGTGGCCGGGGAGATGGCTCAGTAGAATAAGCGCTTGCCTGGCAAGCCTAAGGGCCTGAGTTCAACCCCTGGTTCCACAAAAAAAAAAAAAAGAAGAAGAAGAAGAAAAAGCTGCTTGGGACTCACTTGTGCACATGGGAGAGGTAAAAGGAAGTGGTATTCAGGACTGGGGTCTGAATGGAGGAGGAAGTGGTCACTGGGAAGATTAGCCTTTGCTTTGGGGATTCAGCCACATTGAATTAGGGCCATGATAATTTAGAATTTTATACTTGGGCCAGAGCCTGTCATTCCTGTCTTTTAGTTGTTATGAAGGAGTGGTGACTCTCTTAGACTGCCTCCTGCTGCAGTGGGGCTGGGGGGCAGCACTCTGGGAGTGGGGAGGATTGATACAGGGACAGTTCACACCCATGGAGAAGAGGGCCACGTGTTTCATCCAGTGTGAGAAGTTCATCGTTAGTGAAGGCTCACTTCTAAGATTGAAGAAACCTTGAAAAAAGTTGTAAAAGGCAGGGCGTTATGAGTAGACATGTCATTATTGTGATTAAAGAACCGGGAGGGGAGGCAGGAAGGGGCCCTGATCGGAATGGCAAGGGGGAAAGAGCCTCAGTTTCCTAGTTCCTGACATTTGTGCTCTAGCCAGTTACAAAGGCTCTTTACCTTATCCATGGTGATCCCTGATTTGTTTACAAAGCAACAGCATTCTTCTGCCAGCATAGCACAGGTGCCCCCTTTTTCAGCTATCAGTGCATTGAGAGCTGGTTTTGGAGGGCAGCTGCTGCACTACTGATTTGGCTTTGAAGTCAGTGAATAGTGGATGTTACCTGTTCTTTAGTGGAGTTGGAGGGAAAGTTGGCAATAGAAGTCTTTGCATGAACGCTCATAGCTATTCTCCCAGCTCCAAAAACAATTCCAAGGATGAGAGACTGCTCACTCCAACAAGGACTGGAACTTGAACAGCTCTTGTTTTTTGAGAGAGATCAGTGTCTTGAGGTTGAGCTAGGAGAGATGTTTCTATGGTAACTTGAGAGTTTATTGTCAGGGCTGGGACAAGGAGGACTAATGAGCATGGTCCTGTCCATTGAGGAGGGAGACAGGTATAAGCTCCTGTTTTGTACACTATAAGCCATCTTGTGAGTGGGCAAAGGGTTATATTTTGTGTGATGTACTGAGTGCAGTAGGGAAGGTCACTTAGCTGGAGAGGAGTTTTTGAATTGTGAGATTAGACAAATGAGATTAGTTGAGCATTGTTCAGAGTTTTGAATAAATAGAGGGCCCACAATGGCAGGGTTTTGTGGAAAAGATAGGTAAGAAGCATCCCAGAGTGTGGGGGCTACCGCGTAGAGAGCTTGTCCATAGGGAACACAGAGCCAGCCTTCAGTGAGGCTTGAGGAATGTGAGAGAAGCTGGGAAATAAGGGGAGTGAATTTTTATTATAGGACAGTTGAAGGGTAGGCTGGGACATCGACAACAGGAAGTAGGGTTATAGGCTGACTTTTTATGGTCCTAAAACTGCCATAAGGTGTTTGTCATGTATTGCTTGATTATAGAAATAGAATCCTCAAGTTTTGCCCAAGAGAAATTGGGGGTGTGATACCCTGGAAATTGAGAATGTCACCTGTCTGACACCATCACCCCAGTTTATGGATTAAACCAGAATGTATCAACTCTCACTTTCTCTTCTTCCTTCTTCCTTTCCTTCAGCTGCATCACAAGACCCTTATTCCAGAGGTGCCCTCCCTATACTGGTGGGAAAAAAATATCCTTCTGTCTGAAGTCATAAGGACACAGCAGAATCTGAACAAACAGGTCATGCCAAGGTCCCCCTGCCACCAGCCCACTTGCTAGCACTGGACCAACTGTAACCAGCATCTCTCTCTGTGCTCTTGCCATGAGGACAACAAAGAATGAGGCCAATGAGAAAGAGGCAGGGGATGAGCCAGGTATGGTTTATTAGAAAGAACAAAGAAAAGTTCTTGCTAGCTGGGTGCAGGGCAGGGGGATGCTGCAGGAAAGGACACCGAGGAAGCACTAGGGACTAGTATGCAGCCTTCGATGCATGAAATGCGCAGCTTGGGGGCTGGCCAGATAGCTCAGCTGATAAAAGTGTCTGCAAGCAGGCTCAGGGCCCAGCCTGCCCCCAGGGCGCACTGAGACAGCAATTGAGATTGGTTGTGGTGGCACGCACCTGTAATCCCAGCCCACCTGTAATCCCAGCCCTTGGGAGGCTGTAAACAGGTGGATCACTATAAGTTCCATCTAGTAGTGAGACCCTGAACACCCTGTAGACCCTTCCCTAAAAATACAAAAAAAAAAAAAAAAAAAAAAAAAAAAAAAAAAAAAAAAAAAAAAAAAAAAAAAAAAAAAAAAAAAAAAAAAAAAGAAAAAAAAAAGAAAAGAAAAAGAAGAAAGACAGAAGCATGCAGCTTGTCATTGGTGGGTACTACTTTCAAAAATAACAGCTATGCAAAAATGAAGATATGAGGCTACACTGCTGCTAGAATTTTTGTCACAGAAAAGCAGTTTTATTAGTTCTTTCTCCTTTGCGCTCAGTTTCCTGAGGATTATCTCAGTTTATTTAGGCCCATGGCTCTAGTTTACCCATGCTCTTCCCCTAACCTATCACCTCTCGGTACCCTGATCAGAACACTCCTGTGTGCAGTCCCACTTCTGTTTCATTGACCAGGCGTCACTCCACAGAGGCGTAAGGACACACAAGTTTCCCTGTTTTTTGGGGGGTCTTCATTGCAGAAGATTCCTGATCCCATGTTTTGTGTGCAATTACAAAAAAAAGGGAAACAAATTATGTGCTCCTCTCCCTTTAATCTTCAAATCTGCTGAGGCCTAGATATAAATTCCTTAAATAAAAAGTACTTAACTTGTTTTTCAGAAAATACCTCCAAAATCCACTCAAGGATGGTTTGAAACTGGCTTTTCAAAAATGAATAACTAGAAGCCAGCCCCTTGGGTTAATGGTCTTGCCACATCAGAAGTTCAAAATTACCCCTCTAACTATTGCTGGTTCCTCAGGTCTCTGTCCTCAGGTTCATTTGCTCACTGCTCCTGAAGAAAGGGGCCCACTTATTTGCTGGTGAAAGGAAAAAGAGTTTACCCGAAGTTAGCTCCAAATAGAAGGAAGGGCCTCATCGAGCTACAAATCACCACTTCATTGTTTACTTATTTATTTTTGGTGGAAGCAGGGACTGAACTCAGGCTCAGGGAAGTGCTTATTCTACTTTGCCATCTCCCTGGCCCCTCACCACTTCATTGTGACCAGTGTGCAAAGATCTTTTATAGGGAAGAAAAGAGGGGAGAGGAAATAACAGAATCCAACAGTGCATAACTCTAGGCTTTTTTTTATCCTTCCATGACCTTTTCCTCTTTCCCCGTTTCCTGCTGACCCAAAACTGGACTTCGATTTCTTAGAGTCAACATCTGTGTCCTCTGTCTATTGATCTGGGCTGAGGAGAGTGGGTGGCCAATCCCTTGGCATGAGAAAGTTCAGAGAAGCTACTTACTTCTAAAGGAAAGGCAAAGCCGGGCATGGTGGCGCATGCCTGTAATCCCAGCACTCGGGAGGCTGAGGCAGGAGGATTGTTGTGAGTTCGAGACCAGCCTAAGCTACAAAGTGAGCTTAAGGCCAGCCTGAACTGCATAGTGAGACCCTATCTCAAAAAAAAGACAAAAAAAAATAAAAATAAAAATAAAAATAAAATAAAGGAAAGGCAGCTGGGGAGATAGCTCAGTACAATAAGTGCCTGCCTGGCAAGCACAGGGTCCAGAGTTCAATCCCCAGTACCACTAAATAAATAAATAAGCAAAAAAGAACTTCTAAAGGAAAAAGTAGCTTGTCTTGCTTTTAAAGCATCATTTTGCCCTCCCATTTACAAGAACATGATGATTCCAAAAAAAAGAGAACATGGTGATTCCTGCTGAAAAGAAATACACTCTGTGAAGAGACACGATGACCAGCCAGGCCTGTGCAAAAGGACCCTGAAGTTCCCTGTCACAAGGACTTAGAAGGTTGACTTTCAGGTGCTGACTTAGTCACCTTCTAAGACACTGAGAAAATACTCAATGCCTACAACTTCTAAGCCAACAGGTTTGCTTTGGCCCCCACTTATAGTCTTGGTTAGCTGACTCCAAGGCCAAACTGAAATGTTAGAATAGTCTTGTGGAAAGACACTCCCATCAAGACGAGGAAGCAATAGAAGGGAGGAGCCAGGGAGAGATAACACGCTTCCAGGCCCTGCCACCAGTGACCCAAGTCCTATAGGTCTCCTCCTCCTAACAGCAAGTCAGCTGCAGCGTTGCCACAGCCAAATCATCTTGCAAAAGCCTCCCTCTGAACATGCAAGGCTTTGGAAGTCACTGTCATTGTAATATTCAACCTCTGACCCCCCCCAAAAAAAAAACCTCAACAGAATGTATTTAGTCCCTCTATAAAATTTGCCAAAGTTTAAATGATTTCAGCACCAAGTCCAAGTCCAGAGACTGAGCGTGGTGGCATGTACCTGTAACCCCAGCTCTTAGGAGGCTATAAACAGGCAGATCACTATGAGTCCAATCTAATAGTGAGACCCTGAACACCCTGGAGACCTTTCCCTAAAATACAAAACAAAAAAGTCCAATTCCAAAGTCTCCTCTGAAGTTCCAGACAAACTTTTAGCTGTGAGGCCTTGTAGAAA
This sequence comes from Ctenomys sociabilis, assembly GCA_004027165.1. Classification (NCBI taxonomy): domain Eukaryota; kingdom Metazoa; phylum Chordata; class Mammalia; order Rodentia; family Ctenomyidae; genus Ctenomys; species Ctenomys sociabilis. Next base: position 73,603 of record PVKA01000703.1, read on the forward strand.
TAAAGCTGAACATTGCCAACATGCAATGGCACAGTGCAAATACTCCCATGCTAAAAGGGAGATTAGGGAAATAGAAAAGAATGGAAAAGCCAAGCCAAAACCCAGCAGAGAAAATGTTAAATCCCATAGCATCTTGTCCAGCCCCCAGGATAAACTGTGGCAAAATATGAGTTTGGATAACCCTACCCTTATGACATGGACAGTTTCAACTCTCATAGCCTCTCTTCAGGGTTGGTACCACTCACCGCCTGTGGCTTTTTTCAGACATTCCACATTTCTGGCTTCTCCAACTTCCTGTGGTTTCCTCTGTACCTTCAGCTTCATGCACTGCCCTCTCAGGAGCACACTGCCTGGCCCTCCAGACCTTCTTCTAAAATCTAGGTGTAAGTTTCCATTACCCCATCACTGTTACATTTTCTACATAACAAAACAATACTATGTGGAAGAGGTGAAGGTCTGCCACCAGCTCAAGCAGTAGCCAGGTCCCCTTGCATCATAGCTGCAGAGGACTCTGAATGCCTGGATGGCTGAACTCATAAACTCTCTCCTACTTTGCTCTGAATAAGTTGGACTCCCTGGCACTTTCTTCTCAAAGCAAAGTCTCTCACTTTTGCATCTTTGAACCTGGGGACAGGAAGGGGAATCCTTGCTGATTCTTGTCATATTCTCAAGACATTTTTCCTATTATCCTGATGTTTGGCTTCTTTCTAATACTACCCTTTGTATCAAGCATGCTGTCCTTGGCTCCAACTTTTCAGGATTTTCTCACTACTAGAAAAGTTCTTCAAATTATTATTATCATTATTATTATTTTTGTTTTTGTGGAATCGGGGGTTCAGGCCCTTGTGCTTGCCAAGGAAGTACCATTGAGCCATCTCCCCAGAGCCTCTTCAAATTATTGAGCCCTGATATTATCCTGATTTTCACTATTGGTATGGCTAAAATTAGTCAGCATAACCCATACCACTGAGTAAACACTGGACTGCCTTGAAATTTTTTCTGCCATATTAGTCTACTATCTTCAATCTCAATCTTTTGAAAAGTCTCAGGATATGGGAAAATATGTAGACAAATTTTCTGCCGGAGTATAACATGAATGGTCTCAAATCAAACTGCCAGTGGAATCCTTGTTTCTAACTGAAACCTCATGAGCCTAGCCTTTACTATCTGCATTTCTATTAGCACTCTGGTCTTCTGAGTTCTAACCAGCATAACTCATCAAATTTGGATCGGAGCATTCTGTTTTCTCTAGCCAGCACCTCCAACCTTTTCAAACTTCTCCTGAATACCAGCTTCTATAGTTCTGAAACACATAGTCAGGCATATTCACAACAGCCTCATTCCTGGTACTTGAATCTGTTTTTGTTTTGTTTTTTTGTTTGTCTATTTGTTTGCTTGTTTTTGCAGAACCAGGGATTGAACTCAGGCCCTTATGCTTGCCAGGGAAGCACTTATTCCACTGAGCCATCTCCCTGGCCCCCTGAATCTGTCTTGGTCACTTACTTATCACCAGGATAAATTATCTAACTCCTACTTCAACTCACACTTACAGTACCTAATCAGCTGGCACCAAGAAATAAATAGCAGATTAGAAGGGTCTAGAAGAGGAAAGCTGTTCATGTCATGGTAACCTCGTAACAGAGAAAAAGGAAGAGCTAGAGGTGTCCTCAGAAACACAGCTCCAACAAGATCCTACTTCCTAACAGTACGTCTGCTACAATGCTGCCATAACCTAGACACCTTCTAAAAGTCTACCTCTGAACACAAAAGGTTTTTCAGGGATATTATAGATCTAAACCATGGCAGATGACCAATGGATAACTAAAAACAGGATGAAACCACCTTCATTTTATAACTGTCTTCTTTATTGTTTTAACGCTTCCCTTCACGTCCTTGGTCAGGTCTGTAGGTAGGCATGCTAATCATTTAGGGAATGTCTGCCTGAAAAGTAATACCACAAGTACCTCACTCAGCTTTTCCATTGCTGGAATCCAATGTCCAATATCCACAATTTAAAGCAGGAGAAATTTAATTTTGCTCATGCTGTCAGGGAGTTCAGTCCATGGTCAACTGCTCCAAGTTAAAGACATCATGACTGAAGGGCACAATGGAGCTTAGCTACTTAGCTCCTGGCAGCAGGGAAGCAGGCCAGGCAAATAGAGCCATAGAGGAAGGGGCAGGGGACCAAATATGGGCTCCGAGGCCACACCTACGTAACCCACTGTAGTGGTTGATACATTGCATCAACTTGGCTGGATGACTCTGGCACAGTTCCAGCATAGTTATGGCCTAGTTCCGGCTCAGTTCCAGCTGGTGGGGGCCCTGCCCTGGAACACAATTGGTTCTGACCCAGAGTGACTCAGCAAAAAGGGACCATATAAAGGGGACTGAGGAAGTGGTAGATCTCTCTCTCTCTCTCCTTCACTTCGTTGAAGGAACTTTAGTCTTCACATTCAGCTTGGCCTTCATCATCTGTTTTATAACACAGACTCTTTGGCCTCTGGATTGGATCCTTCGCTTGCTTCGCAGACTCTTCAGTCTCCCCTCACAGACCCATTAGCTGATGAATAGAGACTTGCAGGGACCACAGCAGTGAGCTTCAGACCTTGGGAGTGAATTCCTCAGTCTGAGGTGTACAGACGCCCCCCTCTGTACACTCCCTCATCTGACTCTGGGGCTGACTGTCGTAAGCCAGTCTTTTAATTCCTTATCTTGTGTTAATTTCTGTTCATTATATCTGTTCCTCTAAGTAAACCCTAACTAATACATGCACCCATACACATGCAGAAATATGCTTTACTATTTCTCTGGAAAGCTCCCAAAATAACATAGTTGACCATCAATCTTACCAGTAACAAAAAGAGTTATTAGCCCTAAATTGATCTAACCTATCTTGTTCCTCCTCAAGATTGAAGACACCAAGATAAGAGTAACTAAACTATTTTTCAAGACTAGCAAGGATATCAAGTTGCCAATTTTTTTTAACATATTTAGTACAGGGTCTCCAGGGTCTCACTATATAGATTGGACACATAGTGATTCTCCTGTTTTCTGCCTCCTAATTTTTTTTTTTTTTTTTAGTTTGTTCAAGTACTGATATCTCTGTAATAAAGATTTAGCGTATAGAACAGCTATCATGAGAAGTAAAAAAAGATCTTTCCCCAAGAATGAAAGTATTAAAACTAAGTTAAGGGGCTAGGGATATAACTCAGTAGACTAAGAGCTTGCCTGGCAAGCCCAAGGACCTGAGTTCAATTCCTGGTCCATCAAAAAAAAAAAAAAAAAAAAAAAAAAAAAAAAAAAAAAAAAAAAAAAAAAAAAAAAAAAAAAAAAAAAAGAAAGAAAAAGAAAACTAAGTTAAAATACATAAAGTAGTTAGTATTCCACACAGTGTAAAACCTGACAAATCAGGCCAGGGAGATAACTTAGTAGAGTAAGTGCTAGCCTGGCAAGCTCAAGGTCCTGAATTCAATCCCCAGTCCCACAGAAAAAAACAAACCTGACAAATCAAAGTTTACATATCCCAGTTGACCATGAATGAAAATGCAAATTATAGAACCAATAGAACATCCAATATTCACCATTTGTAATTGGGGGACATCTAAATCCTTAATTTAAAAAACACAAATGAAGTGAAAGCTTTGCAGCTGGTACGCACTGTTCACACCTGTATTTCAAGTTTGGAAATGCATATTTGCAAGCAGCAATACAAAAAGTATTCCCGAAGAATGCATAATCTCTGAAACTTATGAAAACATCCCTGCTACCAACACATTTCTAAATACAAAACTGACTACCATATTTATTAACTTCTGTGTAGAGAGAGAAGTTCATCTTCAAAACAGATAAAATTTAGTCTTTAGGTGTGAATGGTATGAATGACAGTCTTTTTTTTTTTTTCCTTTTTTAAATTTCTTATTTAGGATCCTTAAGCATGCACAAAGCTTTGAACAAGAGGGTCTGTGGAGGAACCAGGTGCCTCCAGGCATCCAGTTAGGCCAGAGCTGGGGAGGGCTCTGGGTCGTCCACATCCAGAGCAGAAGCCCTCAGTTTGTCAGTCCTGATGCCCCAGTTTGGACACCCCAACCCTCTGCTCCCACATCCACTTCCTTCTTCCCTATCATATCGCCAAACCCTACCACCCCGAATGGAGTGCCGAGGTCTCCAAAGTTGATCACCAGCTGAGACAGGATACCATTTGCAGGCTTCCGGAAGTAATGGTCCATCATGGAGTCTTCAGCATGAGCCTCTTCACTCTTTGATTTATGAGGCACAAATCCCTTCTTCCACTACCCATCAGCACCTTCATTTGGTTTCCAGATATTAAATTCTATTTTTGCCCGGTCTTTGTTTTGGATCGCCTTCCCCTCATCCAAAGTCATCTCTTTTGAACCCTCTATCTTAATTTTCTCAACGTTCTTCTCTTTATTTTCAGTGTCTGCCACAGGGAGTTCTTCACCTTCATTTGTTTCCTCAGTCACATTTGATTGATTCAAGTCAATTAATTCGTCTTTGACTGTTCCTCAGTTGTGAGATCTGCTACCTCCTCATTTGTCCTCATGCTTCAGGCCACTGTAATGTGAAAAAGAAGATCTATTGCTTCCAAACAAACCTCCTCTTTCTTTTTTTTTTTTTTTCCCATACTGGGGATTGAACTCAGGACCTTGTGCTTGCCAGGCAAGTGCTTATTCTACTGAGCTATCTCCCCAGCCCCTCAGCCTCCACAATTTTAGAATGTCTAATTCCAAATACCCTCGAGCAATGCCTAGACATCTCCAGTCACTGTCCTATTCCTGCAGTAACCTCAGATTGTAGGAAGATCAGAGCCTTGCAAACTGCACCATGATGAGGTCACCCTACCCTCAATGTCACCCCATGACCAAGGCTGACCCTGTAAGCAAGAAGCAGTCACCTCACAGTGGGAACCAAATTTCCCTCTCAGGTGATGACGCCTCTCCCAGAACCTCATAGAATCAGCACTACCACAGCAGTCAACCAGGTCACACCTTGCTCATTATGCAAATCCCCAACTCTTACCCTTGTTCCCCTTTTCTGCAAATCCTCAAAGATTCTGTTGGCACCTGAAAGATCTTGCTCCTCTTCATCTGACCTTCACCACTGCTCACCTCCTTCATCAGTATTTTGGGATAAGTAGCCAGCCCCACTCTATTGGGACCCCTGGAGCTAGGGCTTAGGCCCCAAACTCTAGTAATACTCCTTCTCACCATCCAATCAACAAGCAGTCTTTTTCCTCTCTCCTTATAGTTTCCTGGCTATTGATAAAATAGGGAGATTTTGCTTTTCTTTTCCTTTTCTTCAGCTTCTGTGGTCTTTGCTTATCAGCCTTGCAATAAACCTCTCTTTCTCTGCAAAATTCATCACCATGGTATTGGCTCCTATGTGCATTAGTAATGAATCCTTGCTTATTAGCAATCTGTCTTGCAATATACGTGCTACTGCCACAAGCCTCATAATAAGTTGAGAAAAGATATCACTGTTTCTCCCCCACATTGACAAAGTTATAAAGGCAATTCCCTGGAAAAAGTGTAGTCTTCTCAACAGACAGTGCTATAAAAATTAGATCTATTAAAAAAATTGACTTTCATGCATATACTCCACCATAAAAAAAAAATCAAAATGAGTCAATGCTAAATGTGAAACTTAAACCAATAAAACTACTAAAAGAAATCATACTAAAATCTTTCTGACCTGATGTTAGGCAAAGATTTCTTAGATGTGATATCAAAAATACAAACCAACAATGAGTAAGTTGATAAAAACAACTTCATCAAAATTACAAAATTCTCATCTTCAAAAGACACTGCTGATAGGTTAGGCATGCTGCACATGCATATAATCCCAACAATCAGAAGGCTGAGGGAAACCTGGGCTACATAGCAAGTCAAAGCCAGCTTGAGCTACATAGTGAGACCCTACCTCAGCACAAAAAGACTTTAGTGTCTCAAAAGACAAGCAATATATGATGAAAAATATCTTAGAGCCTATCTGTAGAACAGTCTGATTCATGGTAACAAACGGTCTTTTTTTTTTTTTTTTTTTTTTTTTTGTGGAACTAGGGATTAAACTCAGGCCCTTGTGCTTACCAGGGAAGCGCTGATTCTACTAAGCCATCTCCCTGGCCCCAAGTGAAGGTCTTTAATTACACAATCAAAAACAGACAACAGGGCTGGTGAGATAACTCAGGAGACCAAGCACCTGCTTTGGCAAGCACAAGGACCAGGGTTTGATCCCCAGTCCCATATGCTGTGCCAGCCCCACCCCTGGTGCATGCTGAGCCAGGGACAGAGTCCAGGAGTGGTGGTTCATGCCTGCAATCCCAACACTGGGGAGGCTGAAAACAGGAGGATCACTATAAGTCCGAGCTACATAGTGAGAGCCCGTACCAAATACATAAAATGAAATATATATATATATATATATATATATATATATATATATATATATATATATTCAAATGTGCAGAAGACTTAAAGATGCATCACCAAATAACAATCAAAAATTAACAATCATAATCATTAATAATCAAAACTACACTGAATGCTTAACTTTAAAAATTTATCACAGTCAAAGATATATTGGCCTTAGTCCTGTTTAAGCTACGTCCCCTCACCTCAAGCACAATTACCCCATCATCTTTGTCCCTTTATAAATCAGTTCTGGAAGGGTTGTCTTTAGCTGTGCTGCCACGACTGCCTCAATGTCCTGAATCATTTTGGCTCTGGGCAAGAGTCTGAAGTTGCACCACGCCAGGTCCAATGAATGAACAAGATGGATATGTGTGCACCGTCATGATTTTCTGAGCCAGCCTTTCTTTGGGTGGCTCTCAGAAGCAACATACTTTTTTATCCTATCTCATAAAGTCAACCCCAAAAGAGGACTTCCAGAACTGTTTCAGAAAATTCCAAAACCAATAGTATAAGTGTCTTCAAAGCAAGGCAGAGCATTTTGAAGAAGATCAATGACAATATGTGTCTTCTACTGTAATAAATTTTTGTTGAAGCATTTATTGCACATTTTCATACCTTATATAGTGTATGAGTGGCAAACATATGAAAAAGAGGTTCAACATCTTCAGTCATTACAGAACTGTGAATTAAAAACACAAGAAATAATGCTTCTTGCCCACTGAAATCCCCAGTATGGAAAATCCTTACCATGAACTGTCACTAAGGAGCCCTCATGAACTATCAGCGGGGATGTAAAATCGCTTCCACAAACAGTCTGGCAGTGGCTTTTTTTCTTTTTATTTTAGGGAAGGGTCTACAGATGTTCAGGGTTTCATTATAAATTTGGACTCATAATGATCCGCCTGTTTACAGCCTCCCAAGAGCTGGGATTACAGGCCTGTACCACCATGCCCAGTCTCAATTGCCTCTCAGATTGCCCTAGGGGTGGGGCCAGCACAGCAGGCCCAGGGATTGAACCCTACCCCCACCCCTGCACCTGCTTGCAGGTGCTTTAATCTGCTGAGTATTCAGCTGGCCCTATGGCAATGTCTTAAGAAGTTAATCACATACCTACTAGTCAATCTAGCCATTCCTCTCTCAGGTAGTCAAAAGACAAACTTACAGTAGATATAATTTAAATACTTAGCTGAATTTATTTGTTATTCTAGAATCAAGCAAGGCCTCATTCCTTCAAATATAGTTAAGTATTCTGATGAGCTGGCAGAGGAGATTGGTTTTACAGAGAGAGATGGCTGAGGAAAGCAGAAACAGAGAATCAAAGCAGATTGGTTGTGTCTTAGTTACTTATCTCATTGCTGAAACAGAACACCCAACACCACAAGTTAAAGAAGAAAGGTTTATTTCATCTCAAAATTTGTAGAGGTTTCGGTACACAGTCAGCTTGCTCCAGGTAGGGAGGTGTGGAGAGGGCATCATGAAGGAGAAACAGCTCGCGGCAAGCAGTTGGAAGCTGGCCAAGCAACAGGCAGAAGCCGCTCCCTTTCTTCCCTTCCCTATCCTTCCCAGGGCACCTACCTTTTGGGTGGTGCCACTCACACCCAGGGTGGGCCTTCCCATTATCCATGCCCAGAATTCTACTCACCCAGACAGTACACTAATTTAGTAATCACACAACCTTAATCCTGGCCTCACGCCCACAGGTACAATATGAGCAGCAGCTGCGTACCCATCCTTTCATCAAATTACACAGCAAAGCTACTGCTTATGAAATTCTAACTCCAGCATTGTTCTGACAAACAAAAGAGGCAGGCACAAGCAAGGAAAACCTCAGAGATGAAGATTCATTATGATGGGGAGATGGTCCTGATATCTTAGAAATGCTGTCCACAGCATGGAATGGTTAACTTTTCTTCCTGGTTTGCAGTTCGAGTATCTCAGGCCATGGCATGGTATTAGGGTGAACTCTGTGTGGCCCATGCATCAGGCACAAAGTTTGTCCTCTGAAATTTACATCAAGTTGTCCAGCTTTATCTCATAGAGTTTCAGAGACAGCCATTTGTGTTCTTAGTGATTATAGTGGAAAAACCTGGATTGCAGAAATCTAGAATACAGGGAGATAATAAAAGCTCAAAAATAATGAACAGCTGGTAAACACCAAATTTACCATAATTTTTCTTTTGAAACATAGACTTTCTCTACTGCACCCCCATTTCTACCAATGATAGATCAAGACTAATTTGTGGACAACATAAATTTAATCTCATTTAACAAGTGCTCGCTTCGGCAGCACATATACTACAATTTAACATGGCCTGATCACTCACCAAATGGAGTCAGCACAGTGCTCAACCAGGCAAGCTGCTTTAAGTTAGCAAGATCCTTGATAAAGAATATCAGGTTAGACTTTTCAAAACCTCTTGAAGCTAGAAACCCAGAACAAGGCAGATTTCAGACACTGCCTATCATATCTGCAAGTTCATTCTACTCATCATCTCAAATGTAGCAACCCAGGTAAATCTTGAGAGTATTTCTAATAATGCCAGTTTGTATCTTGTAGTTAGGACAGATTCTTATGAACTTACCCAAATAACTATAATATCTTAAAAGTAAGAATACTCACAAATATTCTCTAAATTAGGGAAAAATTGGTTTAGAGAAAACAGTCTTTTTTTTCCACAAAATATATTTTACCAAATCTATATAACCTATTGATAGATTTTAAAGGTATTTTCTAAAATCTGGACAACAAAGTATTAAAATAACCAGCAATGTTTCAAATTCTAAAAGTCATAGGAAAAAAAAACTCTCGTATTTTGATCAATTCATTCAGTCCCTTATAATTAATTCTTGTTCTGCTTGATCTTGGTTAGCAGTCTCACAAAACAACTGTTCATTTATTAGAATTCTGGAAGCTCTGACCTAATCCAATGGAATGATCTTAAGAGTATCAGGAACTTGCACTCACCATGCACCCTTTACAGAAAAACTCCTCAAAAACACAACGCCTTAGGGTTATTTTCTTATTAGCTGTGCTCACAAAGATTTCCTTTTCAAGGATAGGAATAAAGAAATTAACAAGACTTGAAAAATGGCCTGGTTAAAGATCTGATGGGAATTCATAGAACTAGCAGTGGGTGAGGCACTTGCATTATTTATGTGGCATACAATGTAGTCACATAATAACAATACGTAGGACTTATCTGATTTCTAGGAATTTCATATAGTTTTTTGATATTAATAACATGGCATAACATATTAATAACATACCCATGCAAAAGCTAAACACTATTACTTAGTATATTAAATAATTTAACATACCATAAGAGCCTAAATGGTATAATATATCTCTTTATACATCCAGAGAGCCTACAAAACTATCCCAAAGTGAGTTTGGGACTTACACAGAAATCTTCTTTTTTATTTTAGATGAGAATCTTAATTCAGAATCAAGGACATTTGTCAGCAATGCAAAGGGCTTAAAACATTTGATCAAAATAGGATCCAAGACTATTTGAAATAAGACTGGTAAAAGATTTTAAAAGCAAATACAGAAAAAGTACCATAGTTGTAGAAACACTGTAGCTCTTTTAACATTAAGAATACTCATTTTTCTTAAGTAATTAAAGACCTAACAAAAAATAGCACACAAAATAATAAAGTATCCTGATAAAGCACAAAGTCTTTGTTTCCTAGGCCAGTTACCTAAAACGTAAAGAAAAATTTTCACTATTTCCTATTAAGAGCAAATCAAGAGTCTAAACCATATTTTACTATAATGGAAAAAAGTCCTACTTCTATATTACTGTACTTTTGATATTAATGCTGAATTTTATAAAAGCATAAATAATTCCCTTCTAATTTTAGCCAGCTGAACACATAAAATTCCTTCCACATTTATCTTATATAAAACTTCTACACCTTTTTCCTGTTTCACTTATTTGTCCTATACTTTCCCTTTTACTCTCATTTTAATTACCATACATTGAATACAATTTGTTTTAACGCTCATAACCATTCTACTTTATTTTTTTGTTGCTCTAACAAAATATCTAAAGCTGGGTACTTTATTTTCATTCTATTTTATTGTATTTTACTTTTATTTTATTTTATTTTGGCGGAACTAGGGATTGAACTCAGGCCTTTGCGTTTGTCAAGGAAGCGTTTATTCTACTAAGCCACCTCACCATAAAGCTGGGTACTTCATAAAGAAAAAGGATTTACTTAATTTGCAGTCGTGGAGACTGAAAGTACAAGGCTGGGCAGCCTCATCTGTCTGGTCCGTGGTGAAACCTTCGGGTGGATGGCCTCCCAGCAGTGAGAGCACACACAAGGGAGGCCCCGGTGCGATCTAGGAAGCCTGAGCGTGCAGAGGAGCCAGTCCTGCTCTTTTTACAACTTGGTCTTGTAAAGTTAGCTCATTCTTCCAGCCAGCATCCACCGCCCGAGCGCAGGGTCCCATCACCACCACCACTGCTGAGCTATCTTCCCAGCCCCAAGTCACCTGAACTCGCAAAACATTTTGTGTTGGTTCTTCTAGTTTTAGATGTGCTCATTTATTCCTAAGACAATTTGAATATAATCTTTACTAATATTTTTCAAAAGATCTTTAAGATGTCTTATTTGATCAATTTCCAAATATTCCAAAAATTGAACAAGAAAGAAAATAGAGAGGAAGACAGAGCATAGAGTTACAGGGGTTTAAGAGGGATTTTTCTCAACAAAGAGATTCTTATGGGAGAAACACTGTCCGGTAGAAGGAATGGAGGGAAATGTATGGTAAATACCACTCCCAAATTAAACTTACTCCTGACCCTAGGGCACCTTTCATAAACCTGTCAGGGCTGTGTATGTAGCATAGCAGTAGATCACTTGCCGGCCATGCACAAGGTTCTAGATTTAATCTCCAGCACTCAAAAAAAATTTTTTTAAATAGCTTATTATCAAGTTTCATCCAGACAAGCAAATATTCCTAGAAATATTGAGCTCTTCTTTCCTCTGTTACCCCACCTTTCTTAATAGTAGTTCCATTTTAACTCAAGAGACATTGAGCAATAAAAATTGTCCCTACTATGCTTCAAATACAAAAGTACACTTAACAAGTGACTCAAGATCAAAATTCATGGGGCTGGGGAGATGACTCAGTGGAATAAGCACTTTCCTGGTAAGCTCAAGGACCTGAGTTCAATCCCCAGTTCCGCACACACACACACAAAAAAAAATCATGAGTTCCAAAAAGGAAGCAAAAACATGCAGTCTTTTTGTAATCCAGGGCCATTCCCAAACAATGGACGAAAGAGAGACAGATTCAGCAGGAGGCAGCATGCTGCCCAGAAGCAGGGCACGGTCACCTCGCTCTCTGGCCATCCTCTTGAGGCTCCCAGATTTTTGGCTGGCTGTTGCACAAGGAAGCCTGCAAAGTCATGCCAACAAACACTTGAAATATCAAGACTGAAAGGAAGACCAAGAAAGAGGCCAATCTTAAAAGTGTTGTATTATTCACCTGGAACATTCCACATAATGGTTATCATAATTTTAAGCAATCTTCAGTAAGATTTTATCCTTTTTATAATTATTTGAAGCTCCCAAGGCAAGAGGTAGAACATTTAGTTTTTGAGAAATGAGGGATTCTAACTTGGGGGCATACACCAGCACTTGGAAGGCTGAGACAGGAAAGTCAGTGTTATGGTTTATAACTAGTTGTCCCCCCAAACGCTCATGCAGTCATGGGACAGGGACTTCTAGAGTGTGAAATTAATTCATGATCAAGGCTGGGATTATGGGTTAGTACTGCTGGGATTATGGGTGTAAGTACTACACATAGCCTCAGGTAGATAGCCTGAATGCAATTTAAGGGAGACAGACTTCCTTTCTGTAGTGCTACTCCTTCTATTTGTCCTCTTGTTCTTTGCCACCACCATGAAAGGTTGCCCTCTGCCCTGTGCCACTCTGCCTTGGAGCCAGCTGAGTATTGCCTACAACCTCCAGTGACTGTGAGCTAAATAAGCCTTTCCTTCCTTTGTTTTGGGCGTCAGGTATTTGTCCCAGCAATGAGAGAAGAATAACTGAGACAGTGACAAATTTGAGGCCAGCCTGGGCTACATAGCAAGATCCTCTTGCTATGTAAGAGGAAAAGAAAAGAAAGAACAAAAGAATGGAAGAAAGAGAGAAGGGGAGGGGAAGGGAGTGGAGGAGAGCAGAGGATAAAGGGAAAGGGGAAGAAAGAAAAACAGACATTAAGGATCACATTTTCATGTGAATTTTAGGTCTCTCTGGAGGCTGGTGGTTAACCTAATATCAATATATAGCCCATTCTGCCACCCACTGATTCCAGCATAGTCGTCTTATTTTTTGGTGGTAAGAGCTTTTATGGCTCACAAGCACTCAAACTGTAACTGTCGTATCATGGCTTTGGCTCTGTGAACCCCTTTACATATCTAGACAATGATTTCTCAATCTCTGTCTGACCCAGGCAGGTATGTGAGGCTTCCCTTACCCAAAAGCTTTAGGAAATGGAATGAAGAAAGTAGAACCCCAATACCCGTGAATACCAAAACCAGGAATTTGTGCCCTACTGCAACAGCCACTTATTGCAACCACTACCAACTACCTTTAAAACAGTACCCCTTGCCACTGACTTTGTAGCCACCCCAAATTCAAACACCAAGCATGCTTCCCAAGGACAAGCTAGCCCTGAATTCAAAATCCAGAAAGATCAGGGAGTTCAGTGTAAATAGAGCAGAGTCCAGGCAAAAAGTATTTACCTCCATCAGGGATCTGTGAAGAAGACAGGGGACCTTACAGGGGAAATCACCACCTCTCTTAATGTTGCTAGAAGAGTCTCCTGTGTCATCAGTATTACCCTTTAAATGTAAACTAATTTATAGACCTTAATTGGCTTACTTGGTGACTCTGGAATCAGGCCACATCTCATTCCATCAAATAGAACAAGCCTTCTATTGGGCTGAGCAGAAGAGAATGGTTTTATTAACTAAGAAAATTAAGAAAAGCAGGAAGAGAAAAAAAAGATTGGCTTTTTTTTTTCAGTCCCTTTCCTTGCATAGGTTAAAGCAGAAGAAGCACCCTTGTTATGCTACCTAAAATTTGCTTGTTTAGAATTTGGCTAAAATGGTTTACTTTCTTGATTTTTCAGATAAATAACTTAGTCATAAAAAAAGGGGAGAGAGGTAAGGCATGGCAGCAGACTACAGTACCTGCTTAGGCAAGACAAGCCAAGCTCAGGGACCACAGTTTGATCCCTAGCACCATATGCTGTACTAGCCCCACCCCCAGGGCAGGCTGAGCAGGCCAGAGTCCTGGCATAAAGCCCATGCCTATAATCCCAGTGCTGGGGGGGGGGGAGCATGAAAATCGCCACGAGTCCAAGATGCATAGACCCTGAAACAACCAAATACATTAAAAATAAAAACAAACAAAAAAAAAAATCAGAAACAATAAACAACTTAGTTTTGGCTTAGTAACCACAAGTTCAACACACAGGACTCCGGCTGGGTCTCGCCAGTTGTGCCTGGTGCAGGGGCTCAGACCAAACTAATAGCTTCCTGTACATGTTATTTAGTAGGTATTTTTTCAAGAAATATGAAAACAACATTTATACAAAGACTTTTACAAGCATTTTCATAGCAGCTTTATTTGGAATAGTCCTAAACTGAAAACAATCCACATGTTCATCAAGTGGGGAATGGATAAACAAACCATGGTAAATCCAGACAATGGAATACTGCTCGGTAACAGAAACAAATGAACTATTGATCCACATGATGACATGGATGATTTGCCTATGCTGCATGAAAGACGCCAGATAGAAAAGAATACATACTTTATGGTTCAATTCATATAAAATCCTAGAAAATGCAAGTTTGTATTTTCTATGGTAATAGAAAGCAAATTCTTAGGGAAAGAGGACCAGAGGGGGAGAAGGGCATAGAGAAGAAGAAAAGGTACATTACAAGGAGACAGAGAGAACCTTGGGGATTTCTAGGAGTATTTATTAATTATGACAATAATGTCAGAGCAATACACATATCAACTTACCAAATGGTATGTGCAGCTGACTGCATGTTGATTATACCTCAATAAGGCTGTACAAAAGGTATGTTTATAAAAGCTGCATGTGTCTCTGGGTCTGTCGTGCAGTCAGACTTCTAACACAATCTGTGCGTACGTTCCAAAACCTGAACTTAGTCCCATCAAGTACATGCGCATCTCTCAAGGAATCAGTTGTTACTTTTATTAGATGTTGTACATAAAGTGAGTATGTTTCTTTGGGCCTATAATAAAATATATAACTAACTTTAAGTGTCCATATACTATCAGTAACTATTAAATCTGTAAATATGATGGCGATGTATCAGGTATATGGCCCCTCATGTAGTTGTTCATTTTTTGTTGTTTTTGTTTTTGTTTCTGTGGTGCTGGCAGGGAAACCAGGGTCTCACACATGCAGCAAGTGCTCTACTATTGAGTTCCTCCATAGGCCCATGCTTTGTCATCTGGACAGATAGCTGCCCGCAAAACATGGAGCCCCAGGAGGCTCCAGTGTCCTCAGTCATTGATGTCACTGAACCACAGAAGGAAAGATAAAGGAGAGATGTGTACAGGAAGAAGGCCAGGCCAAAGGAGAAAGGATGGCAGGAAAGAAGTATTGAGCTCTAAACAGTTTGCAGGTACACTTATCCTAGTAACTAGTTGATTGTATGTTTTCTATGAGTAGATGGTATACATGTGTTATCATAATTTGTTCTTAAGACTCTCAGGGGCAAGTACCACTCTTAAATCCCTTTAAAAATAAGGAGGCTAAGTCTGAGAAAATTTAAATAACTTTCCTCAGGTTAGAAACCACAATACCTGGCAGGATTTTTCCAGCTGTATTGGTTTCCTATAACTAACACTGGTTTAGTGGTTTAGAAAGACACACATTTGTAGTCTCACAGATCTAGAAGTCAGGAGCCCAAAATGAATCCTATGGAGCTAAAGTTAAGGTGTTGTCACAGTGTTTCTTTTGGAAGCTCAGGGAAGAATTGGCTTCTGGATTGTTCAAGCTCTGAGAAGCTCCCAGGATCCTTTGGCTCATGGCCACAGTACTCAGCATTCTACCTTTGTTATCATGTGGCCCTCTCGTCCCCTTGATCCTACTTTCTTACCCTTATGGTTACACAGGGCCTATCTGGAAAATCCAAGGCTATCTCTGTCTCAAATATTTAATTTAATCACATGGTTCCTTTGCCCATGGAAGGTAAAATATTCACAGGTTCTGGAGATTAGAAGAACAGGAGTGGGCAGGTACAGGGAAGAAAGGAAATCCATCCTTACCCTCTGAATGTTCACTAAAATGAACTGAAAAGAAATTAACAGGAGAAAAGGTATGCAAATTTCTTTAATGTAGAAATGTATGTTTTTACATATAAAATTCCAAAGAAAAAGCCAGGTGGTTGAAGCTTAAAAACCCTCTTCACTGAGCCAAAATAAATCTTGGGATTTGTCTCTACTCAGGATCGTCTAACTTCTAACCATCTCTTGTCCTCTATCCGCTAACCACAGGGAAAACCTCTCTTCATGGGTAGAGGAATGTGGAAGGATATGGGCAATTTGAGAGGGGTAAATACATTTTAGGAGAATTGAATGAGCCCAAAAAGCAGGTGATGGACTGGGACAAAATTCCTTTTAGTTCTGGGAAAATTAATAACTTACATGAGATGAGGAACTCCACCATCAACCCAGGGTGCCTTGCATAGATCAAGTCTCCAGGAAGCTCCAAGAGCTGTCCTCAGAGAAACGAACAGCATGTCTGACTGGGCTGAGACAACTTTACATTTCTCTCTTCTCCAGGAGTTGATCATCCCTGGTTACTTGATGAGATTCCTAAGGAGGAGGTTTGCAACAGTTGCCTAGTGCCTTTTCTTTCTTTCTTCTTCTTTTTGGAAGAGTTTCATTCACTGGATAAAGAAGGTTCAAAGCACTTCCCTGTGGTTGGGGGATAGAGAACAAAAGATGGTTAAAAGTTAGACAATCCTATGCCTGGCGTGGTGGCGCATGCCTGTAATCCCAGCACTTGGGAGGCTGAGGCAGGAGGATTGTTGTGAGTTCGAGACCAGCCTGAGCTACAAAGTGAGCTTAAGGCCAGCCTGAACTGCACAGTGAGACCCTGTCTCAAAAAGACAAAAAAAAAAAAGTTAGACAATCCTTTGACTAGAGACAAATCCCAAGCATTCAAGTCACATTAAATCCAAAAGCACTGGCCTGCAAAAGCATCATACTTGGGTGTCATTTTCTAAGTCCTTACCAAACAATACCAGATCTGCCCTCCATATATCCTGCCATTTTAATCACAGAATGGAGTTCTGCAGAAGTGTTTATGTAGAGGTCAGTCAAATTTAAGGACAAGAACCCCAAAGGTCAAGCTTGCCTTCCCAAGAACATGATTTTGGGGCATTAATGAGATAAACAGGGTGGTCTGTGGGGAAGGGTGAGTGAGTCAGTGGATGATCTGAGCATCAATAATCACACTTCATGGCTCTTAGGATCACCTCAGGAAATGGTGGCATTGGTGACTTTAGACCCTTGGGATTACATCTCTAGGATACCAAGTGTCTATAGCACTCTGTCCTTCCCATTATAGATCTATAACTCCAAGCCATCCCATCAGCTCCACAGCAGCCAAGGTTGCTACGCCCAGTAGCTATCCAGAGCTACAAAGCTAATCATCTCTGATCAAAAAGATTGTCTCTGTTTGAAACTACTGAAGGCTAGTGTAGGGTTTATAGTTTTGATTGTTGTTGTTGGTTTGGTTTTGTTTTGTTTTTAAGCAACCTGTTCATCCTACACTACCCAGGGTAGTAATCTCAAATGGGTTGACAGACTTTCAGGGGCCCTCATTTTGAGAGAAACACAAGCAAGATGAGGAATGAGGCCTGACTTAACAGGGTCTGAATTGCTGCAACGAAGGTAAATCAAGGCATCACAGAGATGGCTCCTAAACTGTCCTGAGAACTCTGAGGTGACTGCTGTTTAGAGAGAGCAGCAATAAGATGGCAATCTATCCAAAGCTGAACCTGATGATTGGTCCAAATTTCAGGCTTTCTGATTGGTCCAAATTCAAGCCTGCTGATTGGTCCAAATGGGTCCAAATTCAAGCCTTTTGTGACCCAAGCTGTATCTTCCAGGAGCAGCTGTGGGGCATCTGGGAAAACCTCAGCTTCAGCCATGAATCAGAGCATGCTCCCTGCAGCTATCAGAGAGACAAGGAGAAAAAGCCCAGCATTTCTGATAAATCTTACTCAGAAGGTACAGATTTTGATGCTCTTATGTCAGAAGGCTACCTGCTGGACACTTGTGCTGAACCAAGATGGAAGGGTTAACAATTTCAGCCAGTTTGAGCCACCTATAAGTTTCTGGAAAAACACTTAGGTGACCAGGATCATCATGACCCTGAAGAGAGAGAACATAATCTGTGCCAAAGCTGATGGGGAAATGCTGCTTAGCTAGATGACCTGGTGATGAAGGCAAATAATTAAAAG
The DNA here is from genome assembly GCA_004027165.1 of Ctenomys sociabilis. Taxonomy (NCBI): domain Eukaryota; kingdom Metazoa; phylum Chordata; class Mammalia; order Rodentia; family Ctenomyidae; genus Ctenomys; species Ctenomys sociabilis. The sequence goes on from PVKA01000703.1 coordinate 91,565, forward strand.
TAAGCAAGGCTAGAGGGTTTGTGCAGATTTTCCCTTGCTTTATTCTACTTACTACACCAACCTTGGTTAATAAGACTGTTTCGCTTTCTGACCAGTAACCAATCCATCTTCTCGTTCCCCTCCCCAGTCTGCAATGCAGCCAGACCTCATGACCCTGAAACAGTCCAGCTATGTTTTTCCCTCTCTTCTTCCTGATGGTTGCTTTCTGTTTATCTTCTGCTTGCCTTCTCCTCTCTTGTCATCAAAACCTGTTGAAATCCTGTCTCTAAATGCCATCTCCAGTGCCAACTCCAAATCTTTGAACTCTAATCTCTAGCTGAAGCATGCTCTCTTCAACCTGGAGCCTCCTTGGCACTTGGGTGCTGCACGTGGTTTTGTTCTGGGGGAGTTGGTACAAATGCTGCCATGGCTTGTATCTAGACGTCCTCCCAAAGCCTCATGCACTCATAGGTGGGGTTTTCTGGAGGTGGCTGGATCATGGCTATGGATGTGTATATTAAGGGTATGTGACAACTAAACTAGTCTGCTACTTGGCTTAGCATAGTTGTGTGTGTGGATGATGGGAAGGCACTTTCTGAGTGTGGATGGCACCAACCAATAAGCCTGAAGCCTCGATGGAATAAAAAGGGATAGGGAGATTCAACCCTGCTGCTTGCTGCCCACTGCCTGCAGTGTAACAAGCTGTTTTCCCCCTGCCATACCCTTCTGCTATGCTTCCTTGCCATGGAACCACCTGGCTATGGAACAAAACCTCTACAAACTGTAAGCTAGAATAGACCTTAATCTTGCGGGTGTCAAGTATTTTGTTTCAGCAACAAAAAAGTAACTAAGACACTCTCAACACTGGAGCCAGTCTCCTTGGCCTTGGCAGCCCCATGGTACACAACACAGAGCCTCCCCACAGCAGGCTCAGTGAGTGTTTATTCAGCGCCCCATTTGATCAACAGATGGACACAGTTCTGTGATGCAGTGATCCTCCCTAGAGCACCTCAAATGCAGAACCTAACACGTCTCACTACTAAAGCTGCCAGCCCTGCCCCAGAGCGGTACTGACTCTCACTGATGCCAGCAGCCAGGCTCAGTATATTTTCTTAGAACTGCATTTACAGGGAGCTTATGCTGTATTGAATGGATGATGGAAGTGAGGGAGGATGAAGAATTCAAGGAAGAAAATGGGCAGCATCCTTCTGTGCCAAGAGGATTCACTCTGCATCTCTGTGCCTGAGCAAGGGAGGGCAAGGATGCTCTGCATGTGCTGTCTCTGGCTGATTTGGGCCAGCCCTTTCCTGACATTTTTAGGCATGGTGAGTACCTTTGCAGCTTGAACCATCTGCCCTCCACAACACATACCTGGATATTCACCTGCCATTGTGCAATCACCTTGGGATCAGGGTGAGCAATGGCACCACGCAGAGCTAGCACCTTTATTCTATCCACAAGGAACAAAATCATTTGTGGCACCACCATCTCCATCAGCCAACATATATTGACATGGTGGGCAAAACATAACACACAGAAGTAGGTGTGTGTGTGTGTGTGTGTGTGTGTGTGTGTGTGTGTGTGTCCACAGATTGTAGCACATTTAAGGTTGGAAATAGAGGGTCTCAGTGTACATTGAAGCAAACCTGGGTTTCCATTTGTTATTAATTACTTCCATTGTTTCACTTGCTACCTCCTCAGTGGACAAAAGGCTTTCAAAGCCCAGAGACTAACCATTTGCATTAAGCCATAAAGCAATGAATCTTAAAAATACTGTAAGAGTTCCTTCAAAGACCGTGAGTATTGGGAGCCAAGGAGTTGGGATTGTTCTCAGCCAAATATTTCACATTTATCTAAGTGATGATGCCACCTATCCTTTGCACTGAGTAGAGGAGGGATACAAGTGAGAAAAAGGGAAGGAAAAATTGGGCTTTTAAGATACCTTTCCACTTTCTTATTAGTCAGATTCATACGCATGGTTTGGAATCATATAACTTTCTTTTCTCAGTCACTCTCCATGCTGATAGCAAACACAGATGGGTTTCGGTTTCTCAAGTATTTAGGGCTGGACACAACCCTGTATCTTTCTCTTTAGGTATATGACAGTAGCCTTTGCTGTTTGGGACTGCAGTAGTGATCATATCGAACCTCAGAACAAGACCACAAGGCTGAGCAGGTGAAGCCCTAAACAGATACAGGGGCACCGTTCACACTGTGGTCATGCCCAGTTGGACATCAATTGTGACACTTTCCTGACAGATGACAGTGATGTGTCTGGAAAAAGGAGTACTTGTTTTTAACTTGTACCAGGTACCACACAAGCTAGGAATGGCAAAGCACTTCTCAGAGAGTTGGGTGCCCCGGAGTGGTCTGTGGTTCTCTTCTTTAGAGAAAGAACACTGGAAACACAAAAATGGCAAGAGTCAACCCATCTCAGACTACATGCGTGTGTCCTGTCCACTGTGCTAGCTTTGGTTCAGGGTAGACAGCGACCTCCTGTCTGGAGCTGACTGCATCAGGGTGTGAAGGAAAGAGTGGGGAGTGAATGTGGCATCTCCAGAATCCAGTATAGTGCCTGGCCCAGAAGAGCACAACAGCACGTGTTCTGAGGGAATGCACGATGACGGGTGGATGAATGAATTAATTTCTCCTCAGGCCCCCAGGGAGGAAGGAGCATGTGCTGCCCTGTCATGGAGAGACTTCAGTGAAGAAGGGCAGCATGAACTGCAAAAATGAATTCACTTACAGATCTCTCACCAGGAAGCAGCCCCTAGAGAGCCCCTTTCGGAGGGAGAAAATCTCTGCCTTAATCACCACGTGCTGCTGTTATCGCTAGCTCAGTCTAGCTGTCTGTCCCACCTCTCAGCAAAGCCTATTTACTGGGCCCATTTGCAAGTCTAAAACATAATCACTTGCTTCCTCCTTGGAATAGTAATATATTCCAATAGGACTTCCCAGAGCCAGGCAGGAGCCCCACGCTGGATTACCTGGACACAGTCCTGCTTCTCTCTCCTTCCACACTAATGCTGCTCAGCATGAGAAAGCCACAGATGAGGAGACACAGAAATGGAAATCAGCCACGGACCTGAGCCAGGCAGAGGCACCTCTGCTGGGAAGAATCAAGATCAGACTGGCATTGGAAGAGTCTGAGCTTAGAGAGGAAAGTCTGGGTACCTGAGGTCAGGAATCAGGCGCAGGGGCCTTCAGAAGGGCTGTGCCATCCCACCCATCTCTTCTGTTAGACATGATGTCTGCTCATAACGTCCACAGCTTTGCTGGCAGGTCTGAGATCCAGGAGCTTCCTTGGCTTGGTGGACAGTCTGGCTCACAGAGGGATTTAATGCACACTCTGTGAACAGAACAGGCCCAAGCAAATGACTAAGGCAGAGCCCAGTTCATTGTTTTGTCCTACTGTTTTCCTCAGTGAGGGCTTACTGTGCAGCTGCTTTATGGCAGGCACTGGGCTAGGAACTGGGAATACATGGAGAAAAAAAAAAAAAGGTTCCTGCCTTCCTGGAATTTGCAGTCAAGTGGAAAGTGTTGCAAAACCTAATGCAAAAGAAATTCTAGAGGAAGTGACGAACTGATTTGAAGGAGGAATAGGAGCTAGTAGGCAGAGGAAACAACATGTGCAAAGGCCCAAAGGCTGAGTCCTGTGGCATCCTAGGGAGGGGCAGCTATGGGGCTACCCTGGTCCCAGCAACTGCTTCTAGAAGCTGCACCCCCTCACTGTGGGATACCATGCTCCCTTGCTGCCTAGGGCAGGAGCAAGCTCTTGTGCGGATGGATGCAGCTCAGGAGGAGAATAAATAACCCTGCAGGAGTAGCAGCAGCTAGCAGGGCCTTCCATCTCAGGGCCATTCTGCCCCTTGCCCCCTTCCTGTATCTCGTCCCTACTTGAAGTTTCTCTTATGGGGAAAGGGAAGAGGCAGAGGGGTGCAGCCTCGGAGATGGACACATTCTCTTCTTAAGAGGGTTTTTGTTGCTGCTATTTCCATCCTCCTCTGCACACTGAGAGCTCCCACAGAGTGGCTCAGGCTGCTCAGTGCCACGGAGACAATTGTGCTATCAAAGGGAAAGGATTATGGCTCCAGTGGGGAGGGAGGAGGGGGAGTACCCGCCTGGCAAGCCAGTGACTGACAGGAGAAGATGACAAGTCACTTAGGCCCCGAGTTGAGAACCTTATGGCAGGCTGTGAGATACAGAGACAGGTCTTGTCACTTCTGAAGGATTGTTGGTGTCATCAGAAACACTGTCTTTTACAAGGAGCCGCCCCCCCCTGAAGTGGGGGACACCTGAGTCACAGCAGCTGCTGGCAGGGCAGTGGAGGACAAGACAAACAGATGACAGAAGGCTGTCCCCAACAACACAGTACTGGCAGAGGTGGGACAGGAAAGGCGCACTCAGGGAAGAAGAATAGCAGGTCTGCAGCCAGCACAGGGGCCATGGACCCTGCAGGAGGACAGGAAGGGGCCCAGGAGTCCCGGGCAGCTCTGGGTCGAGAAGGTTTGGATGCACCCACACATAGAAATGATTCGATAGGAGCTGGGGAGATGGCTCAGTAAAATAAGCATTTCCCTGGCAAGCACAAGGAGTCTGAGTTCAATCTTCAGTTCTGCCAAAAAAAAAAAGGAAAAGAAAGGATGCAATAAACAAGAGCTTTAAGCAGCCATGACCTCCAGGGTGCTTCCAAGGGCTTAGCCACCCAGGGTTTAGCCATACCATGAGCTCACCGTGCACCCAATACCTTGCCGAATGACTCATAAGACAGCAAAATAGTAGACATGGCCCCTGACTTTCTGATTATCTGCAGTTCACATATAGACTGTGCATGAGCACTGGATTTTCAAGGACCATGGGGAGTAGGCAGCAAGGCATGGCCAGGCTGGAAGAAAACCCTCAAGACAACTGACAGCAGGAAGTCAGCGTAAAGAACAGAAGCGATTAGCTTAATTTCTCTAGACCTCCGTTTCCCCTTCAAGCACCCTGCTCTCTAACATTTGAGGGGGCTGTCTTTCCCACCTTCCCACCTGGTCTCACTCTTCCTCCAGTAGCAACAGCAGCAGGGAATGGGCCCTGATATCTATATCTCTCAGACTAGAAGTAACTTGGGGCATGACAACTAAAGAAAGGAAGCCAAAGTGGTATCTTCAAGGCCACTGGTGATATCTAAAAAAAAAAAAAACAACTTCATCCCATCCTACCACACCCAGAACAAATAGGGGGAGACACATTTTACCGGGCTCTCCTGACACAGCTAATGGATATCAGATGGGAGCGTCCGCATAGCAAATAGGAACCTAATCTATCCCCTCGTTCAGCCAAATGGAAACAGCAGGATATCCGCGGCTGAGCCTCTAGCTTCTGGCGGGGGACATGTACAAGGAAAAATGGAAACAGATTACAGTCAGTCTGATATCCAAATAACAAATAGGTATCCCGGAGAGAAATTTGTTTTATTGATGCTTGGGAAGAGATCCACTGATTTCCTCGTCTGCTCTGGCTTGCCACTTTAATTGAGGAAGGTGCTAGTTAAAAGCTAAAGGAGAAATAAAATGGGAAGCAGGCCTTGAGGATGGCAGACATCTGCACCCACACACGCTCATGCCAGCACACACGCTCAGCAGCAGCCTCCCTGCCTGGCAGCCCGGTGTCCCTTGGCACTGTCCCCTGATTGGGCACGACTCATTTTCCCAGGGGTGGCCAGATGTCCTAGGTCTTCAAGGCCAATAGGTTCCAGGAGGTTGTGTCAGTGCTTGGGGTAGAGCGGGGCCCTGGGGTCTAAGGATGTCAGTTTTCTATAGGAAGGGCTGAGATCAGCCTGGGATTGAGGCAAAGAAAAGATGTGGCCAGGGAGGGGCCACTGGGCCCTAACAGCAATCCGCGGAAAAATCCTCCCTTGGACTCCTGAAATGAAGCAAAATTGAAATGAAGACAAACTGTCCCCCTTCAACCCCCTAAAATGAAGATGTGCCAAAGGGGCAGGGAGGAGAGAAGAAAATGACACGGACCTAGTGGCCATTAGCATCAGGACCGTGGTGCACCTCAGAAAATGCCAGGTAGGAGGAGAGATGATTCTTTGGGGGTACTATAAATATAGTTTATAGGCTTTGCTTTATTTTTATGGCAGAACCAATAAATAATTTACTGGTCAGTAAAAGATCAAAGAAATGGCTAGAACTGCAGCCTGAAACATCAAAACTTCTAATGTTTATATGGAAGTTATACCAACCCTGCAAATTTATGGCTTGATGGGATATTTATGGTTGTGTACCCTGGTCCCCAAGAGGCAGAAATTTTAAGAAAACAGAATAAACAAAACACTGGGGCAAACAGACATAGGAACAAACATAATAAGGACAGTGCTAGGATAGTCGGTGACAGCACAGGAGCCGGCATGGTAACTATGGGAGGTTGCTGTGAGCACAAGCCCGCGTCATCTTCCACAGAGAACCCTCAGAAGAGATGTGGACATTTATAAAACCAACAAAGTGTATGTGGTTAACCTTCTGAGAAGTCGCTGGAGAGAAACCCAGGATCTGTTGAGCGAGCAGTCAACGGCCACAAATCCAATCAAGGGAGCAGAAACATTTTCTCAAGCAAGACTGCACGTGATGATGGCTCAGACACTGGGAATCCCTGGGAAAAAAAAAAAAAAAAAAAAAAAAAAAAGACCGCACTGCTTAAGCTTCATGCGGAAGCTCGGGCTGCATAGCGCTGTTCTGTCTACACTGCTCTGCAGAACCGCTGCTCTCTGGCCACCTTTGTGTCTTCTGCACACACGCACCAGCACGGGTCTGGGAAGCGGGCCTTAGCAGTGAGCCGGGGGAATGCCGAGGTCCCAGGAGGAGAAGGGTCAGTGTGGGGCCCTCCGAAGCATGAGCCCCAGCCAGGGATCCTGCTTCCTAGACGTTTCAGAGGTAGTTGCCCAAAGAGCACCTGTTCATCTGGGTGCATTCAGCTTATACTGTGGTTCACTCAGACCTAGCGGGGAAGGCCACGGACTGGCATGAGGATTGTATGCTCTAGGAGGCAAGTTGCGGCAGTGGTAAGGGAAGTAATTCACTCACAGGACCCCTCCTAGACCCCAGTCCATTCCCACTTTGGGTCCATTCATTTGCTTTTCTATTGCTCTGATATAAAGAAGGATTCCAAATAGCAGATAGAAACCATCTTTCCACTGAAAAAGAATGTCCCCTTTGTAAACTGTCCCCTTGTCATTCTTCATCCGTCTCTTATAAGTCCAGTTAGCATGAGTCACTCCTCATCAAGTCAACTCTGAATACCTTCATCTGACTTTCCCTACACTTGTAACCAGGCTGCATCTGACATTTGGGGTGGGCTGGACCTTTGTTGTGTGGGATCATCCTGCTCAGTGTAGGAAGTGTAGCAACCCTGGCTCTTACCCATTGATCCATTGATTGCTGACAGTCAGTAGTGGCCCTCGCTCACTGCGGCGATCAGAATCCCACACATTTCCAAGGAGTGCCTCTCCAGTGCACATTGCATCTCTCTCAATGATAACCACATTCCAGCTTCAGCCAAGGAAGAAACATATGGAAGTGGATGTAAGAGACAAGGAGATACACAGACACACAAAGGACAGACAGAAATGAAGAAAGGAAACATGAGGTACAGGTGGGACAATGCACGACAAATCACCACTCTTCTGTAAGATTCAATCAGAAACCTGGTGTTTCATTCTTTTCTGTCCATGGGAGAGAGAGGTACTGATTGGTACCACTGTGCTGGACATAATCAACCATTTGTCCAATCCACCAGACTCCCCCAGGATCCTCCTGGGATGTGGAAATCTGAAAAGGTTATAAAGAGCTGGCAGAACTGTGTTCCTTTGCCCACTCCACCCCTCTCCTTCCTCTATGCCTTCCTATCCCTAATGGAAGCCAACTGCTATTAGATCAGGGTAGGTTGATTTGCTGTCTTCCTAAGTGGCCTCCTCTAGCAGCGGTGGCCGCTGCTGGGCCAGCTCCAATGTCAGACTGTAAATGAGCTCACGAGCAGCTTCATTCATTAGAGATGCACTTCTCCCCCAACCCCAGACTGCAGCATAGGTAGGGCTGGGCCCTGCAGGGGTTTCCCTGTGCCCACTTACCCCTTCCCTGCAGAGGAAGACGAGCTGGGTGCTTAGCCCTTCCCCCTCCTTCTTAGTGCTCAGCTTTATGAGCCCCTGCCCAGGGTAGGGCAGAGGCAGGAGCCCCAATGGCCCAAGACAAAGTTCTTTCCTTCTGCTAGAGAGGGAGACAGAGGACCAGATAATGCCCCCATCATTCTGCCTCAACTTAGCCACTCTGTCTTTAGGCAGGATAAGCCCAGCCTGGTCTCTGCATTGCAGCCCCATTTTTGCATCTCTGCACACATAGCTGTTTTAGGCAGTTAGCTAAAGAACCCAAGGACCCAGAGTTCTCCAAAGATGTGGAAGGGAGGCCCCATGTGGAGCACAGCATATGGCCAACTTCCAGCATACCTGAATTCCCCTCCCCTCCTCACCTACAATTAAGAGGTATGGCCTTTTCTTTTGCTGAGGCCTCAAGAGCCTAGCTGGGCTTGCATAACTTTCCTCGGTTCCCCTCCTCTTCTCTGAAACAACCCAGCTGTGACTTTCTCTGCCTGCTATTCAGAGAGCAAGAAATTACTTCATTGCAGGTTGCAGATCCCTTGGTAGGAACCACACATAAGTATATAACATGGAGATTGAGAATTACTATCTTCATAATTGACTGAGCACCCACCACCACGCACTAGCCTCTGTACAGAACTCTCTGAGTACGTTGTCTTAATTGGTCCTAATAGCAATTATGTGAGTTAGGTACTGTCATTATTCCTCATTTTAAAATCCAAGGCAACTGAGGCTCAGAGAAGTTGAATAACTTGCCAAGGGCCACTTGTGTACTACATTCTCCTCCATAGAGTGCCTTACACAGACACTTAATAAATACCTGACAAATGGAAGAGTGAATTAAATGCTCAACTTTGTCTTCAGTGACTCAACCTCCTAACCCCACCCTGCAGCCAAACCCGGCCAGCCAAGCTATTTGTTTATTCGATAAATACTTATTGAACACTTACTCAATTTTGTTCACTGCTGTGAGGGTACAAAAAAGCAGTCATTGGAAAAGTTAATGGAAACATTCAACTAATAAAAAGTTAACAACATTTAACATTAACTTGAATTAATTTCAAGGTTATCTGTTTCCACTTCGAGCTAATTAAATGTTAGTTAAATGGAGCATAACTAGTTGGCTGCAGAGTAATGTAGCAAAAAGAACACAAGACTGGAAGTCAGGGGTCCTGGGTTCCAAATCCTGACCAGCCCCCTCCCCACATCAACATGGATAAAGCCCTTGACCTCTGCAGGCACCTGTCTGCCTCCCTGCCCCAGGCTGAGTAGAACCCTCTCTTTGTAGTCCTGGTTGCAAGTGTTCCAAAGAAAAATGCTTGACAGAAAAATTTATGAACCTGAAAGCTCCAGAAATGCATGAGATGCTATTCTTTCTTGAAGGTTGAAAATTAGTCAATTGACTTAGTATTTAAATTTTTTTGAAAGCAATAATGGCCAATTTGTCCATAAACTCATAAATTTACTTGAAACTTATCCTGAAAACAATTTGTTCTTTCCACATAATTTGCAGGATGACAATATAACAGTGTTGCTAGACTACCATGGTGAGGATTTTTTAATTTGATGATAGCGGGGAAGGGAAACCATAATTAAAATAAGCCAGGACACTGACATAGCTTAGTGCCACTAACCTAATCATTGTGTTTGAATTTCACTTTCAAGTTTCCATACTCAGTAGTGCTTTCCAGAAGTTAGGCGACATTCTTTTTGTCCAACTGTATTACCAGCTCCCTGAAGGCAAAGGCATCTCTGCTATCATTTTACCCCAAAACCTTTCACAGCTCAGCACAACCCCTCCCTGCAAGGAAACAGTAAGTGAATATTTACTGCATACACCTGAATAAGACAGGGCATTTGAATGGCAATCACATGCAACCAAATATGCCACAAATTTTATGTTCAAATTTGAGTTCCATTGAGAGATCACTCAGGGGAAAAAAAAATGCAGTGAGTTTTATGACTTTGGGGGTGTGATGATTATTTCACGTGGCCACTTGGCTGGGATAATATCTGATACACAGACAGCTGGTAAAATATCATTTTTGGCAATTCTGCAATAGTGTTCCCAAGAAAAATTGGCTTTAGAATCAACAGATTGAATAAAGATCAAGAAGACTCCCACCAACATGGGTGGGCATCATCAAATATATCGAGGACCCCAAAGACAGGGCAAGTGTGCGCTCTGTCCTGGAGATGGGACACACTCCCTTCTGTCCAAGACATCAGGGATAGGTTGGGCTCTTCAGTCTTGGGCCAGAACTACTATGTGGGCTTCCCTACTGCCCCAGCTTGCATATGGCAGCTCACAAGACGTCTTGTGCTTCATAATGGCATGAGCCCCCTCCAGCCAATTTCATTCTGTGCATCTTGCTTCTGTTGCTTTGAGAACCCTAGGGGATAGTTTTAAGGGGTGAATGGTTAGAGCAGATTAGCAGCATAATGTAAACTGATTGCTTACATTATTTACACAGTTGTAAATCTAATAATATGTAACACTCATCAATTGTTTCCTCTTTGTCTGACACTATAGTTAGTTCATTGAATTTTCAGGACAAAGGAAAAAAAAAGCACTTCAAGATTTAAAAATTTGAAATAAAAAAGGGGGGCCAGGAAGATGGCTCAGTAGAATAAGCGCTTCCCTGGCAAGCGCAAGGGCCTGAGTTCAATTCCTGGTTCTGAAAATAAATAAATAAATAAGATTAAGAAATTAGACTTTTCAACCACACACACAAAAATCCCTGAAACACACAGCCAATAAGAAGTGGGCTGAGATTCACCTTGGCCCCCAAAAATCATCTTCTTTACTACTCTAAATCAGACTATTCTCCCATTTTTTGAAATGAGCCAAGAATAAGTTTAGATTTTGGCAAGAAATAAGGAAACGGAGAAGCATTTGGCTTAGGGTTATGGCTGTCCTCTAAGCAGCTATGACTGATCTAAATTGGGACAATGCTAACTTAATTTTGTAAATGTTCAAGTATACTACAAACATTGTAGGTGCTAGGGCTGGTGTATGAAAGGCAAGAGTCTTCACATCGCTGGGAACTTCACTCTGCTCTGGTCATGAACAACTGCAATGTGGGAGTTGAAAGCAGGAGAAATTACTTGGCTGCCAACCAAGTATCTTAATAGCAGCATCCTTCAATTTCTCTCCTTGGCCCGAGCAAACCACAGGAGGAGATGGATGACTGGCAAGCCATGAATCTTGCTCAGGCCTCTCTGCTGCTGTGCACATGCACACACATAACCCAGGAGTCTTAACAGCACTAGGATTTGCGGCATTTGCAGTTCCTAATAGACCCAGTCTCCATGAGTGATGCATACCTAGAAGATTCAAACAAGATTTTCAAGGGGAGAAAGATCTACACTGGGAATCTTTTTTATCCCTCACTTTTGAGTATTGAACTTAGAACCTCTGCACATACTAGAAGAATGCAGAACTATTTCTTTTGCACTAGCCTGAAGATCATGAATGCATGCATGCATGCAAGAATGAATGAATGAATGAATGAATGAATGTTCTATAATCCTAATTCTACAAATGTTTCAAGTCTCTCACTTTCAAGCAGTTGTGAGGTACTTTCAAATTATTGAATTTAAACTTGAATACTAGTTAAATACATTGAGATCATAGATGAAAGCCTTATCTTTGAGTTCCTTAGTATTGGCTAATCCACACATCTTCAAGCTAGTACCTCTTGCCACAAGGAGGAAGAACCTCACAGGAAAATGAGACACATAGGAGAATAATTTCTATCCAAGGCACAATACGATCCATGAAAATAAGAGGGAAAGTTTGCTCCTAGATAGGCAACCAGAGGAGGGTTCAGGGAGGAGGCACCACAGAAAGGTACCTGAAGAATGAGTAGAGCTTTACCAGGCAGACTTTGGAAAAACATGTAAGAAAAGGAAAATAGAATTCAAGACTCAGGATTTGGTTGATAGAAAGGGAATCTGTCTGAGTATGAAATGGGTAGGGGTGGAAAATGGGTGGAAGACAAGATCAGGAAAATAAATTGGTACCCAGCTGTGCTGAGGTTTGCAGGCCAAAATAAGGCTTACAGGGCTTATTCAAGAGTAGTTGTAGAAGGCTAGTGAGCAAGAAAGAGAAATGAGCACATTAATTTACTCCCTGTCCTTTATTTTGAGACCATATGATCTTTTCTGGGCAGATACCAAGTAGAGCCTAGACCAAAGCCAAAACTACTTTCCTAGGCAGTGCCTAACCTGGCTGCGTCTCCTGCCTGCTCTTCATGCCCAGAAAACTCTTGAACGAGTCCCCTTTCTGGCATGTGGTCAGCTTCCCTGAGCTGCTCTCTAACTCCTGCTTTATTGAACAGTCTCCGTGATTCTTAGACAAGACTCCCAGTACTACTGTCACTAACATTCAATTATAACAAAACATTTCTCTAGTCCCAGAAAAATAAGTTAATTGATATCATCTTAATTGTAAATTTTTCAACTATAAATTTATTTTTAAATATTGGCCTCAGCTAGGACTTGCCTTTAATAGAATCTAGTATGAGTTGCTATCTGATTTAGCACAAAATTATATTTTTAATTAGCCCAGGCTTTGAAGTTAGGTCCATCTGGATAGAAATCCTTGGTACTCCAGTTACTAGCTCCATGACCTTAAGCAGATCGATTGCCATTTCTGAGCCTCAATACACTAATCTGCAAAATGTGGGCAATTATGCCTTTCCACTCGGGTGTTGTGAGAGTTCAGTGAGATTAAATCATAAGGTGCCTAGCCAAGTAGCAGGTGCTTTGAAGCACTGGACAAGAATTTCATCCCACTGCTCCCTCTCCTGCTCCTTCCCCTCTCCCTACCCTGCAAGTGAGGACTCAAGACTTAATTTAATCTGCATGTTAAATTAAGTCCATGCCAAGACTTAATTTAATCTGCATGTTGTATGGTTCTACAAAGAGGGAAGCAGTTTCAGAGGGCAGAACCAGAAGCCCTTGAGTAGGAAAAGCTTGTGTTCAAATCTAGCAGCCCTCACTGTTAATGTAACCAAATTTGGCTGATGCAGTTCTCTTTTTCAGGCTTTTATATTCTGTGCAAAATAACACAGGGTCCCCAGCAACCCACTCAGGACCTCTTCTGTGTCTTTTTAAAAAATCACTATGTTAGGGTTTGCCAAAGAACCAGTAGGATATATTGGCCAAATAGCTCAGCAGATTAAAGTACCTGCAAGCAGGCGCAGGGGCCGTGGGTTCAATTCCCAAGCCTGAAGTGCTGGCCTGCCCCCCCCCAGGGGATGCTGACCTGGCAATTGAGACTGGGCATGGTGGTACGTGCCTATAATCCAAGCTCTTGTGAGGCTGTAAACAGGCAGATGACTATGAATCCAATCTAGTAGTGGGACCCTGAACACCCCGTAGACTCTTCCTTAAAAAATACAAAAAAAAAAAAAAGATATACAGATATAGATGTAGATGTAGATATAGATGAGCTAGATATAGATAGATAGGTAGATAGATAGATGTAGATATAGAAGAGATTCATTATGGGAGGTCCATCTGGATAGAATCCTTGGTCAAATACATATTCATGAAGTCTACAGTATCCTCAGTATCCTCCCATCTATAACAACAAAAAGCAAAGGAAGGAAGGAGACGAGGGGCTAATGTAATTCTAGAATGTGAAGGCTCCAAACCAGGAATTCCAATGTCCAAGGACAGAAAAAAGGATATCCCAGCTCAAGAAAAAGGAATCCTCCTTTCTTCCAACCCTCCACATTTTTTGGTCCTCGTGCATCCTCAATGGACTAGATAGTGCTTACCCACATCAGTCAAGGCAATTTTTACTGAGTATACTGGTTGAGACACTAACATCTTACAGAAACACCTTACAGACACTTCTAGAACTAGTGTGTTGCCAGTGATCTGGGGGCCTAGTCAAGATGACACAAAATTAACTACCACAAACATAAAGTTCTTATAAGGATGAAATCTAACACTCCTTAACACTATGCCCCTTACAGTACAGTAAAGGCCTGCAGATATTAGCACTGAAAGCTCCCAGCAGCCAACCCAGCAAATTTAAGAACCACTAGGGAGCCATTCTTTCCTCCCTTAAACTCAACATTCCCTTTTCCCCTTTGTTCTTTTGTTTTCAATATTTTCCACCCTCTTTGAATTCTGTTAGCCCAGAAGGTGGTATATTGACATGGGTAATCATTTTGTCACCCAGGACAGACAGACCTGGCAGGATCCTTGGCAGGGTTCACATTACTCACAAGCCCAGTGACCTGCTCTCAGTGTGATTGTGTGGATTGAATGATTAAGCACAGAGAAAGGCCTTACAACAGTGCCTGCGTGCAGCAGCCCTAGAAAGGGTAAGCTGTGCATGACCATAGTCCATGGGGGCTGGGTGTCCTTCCCCAGACTCTGTGCCATTACCTCTTCCTGGTCATCTTGGGCCCTTTGCCAAACACATATTCATGAAGTCTACAGTATCCTCCCGTCTACAACAACAAAAAGCAAAGATCATTTAAAAGCACATCTGGAAGGGGTCCTCATTTCCTGGAGGCCACTGGAGGGGTCAGCAACTAGGACAGGAGGAGACAAGACCAACCCAGTGGTCCCAAGCCATAGAGGCAATGTGGGTGATTCCCTCTTTTCTTTTCCCATTTTACTTATAAAGTAAAGCTCACAATTATCTCCTTCCCCTAACCAAAGAAATTCTTATTTCAACAAACTCACTTTACAGACATTAATTAACTCCCTGCCAAGCATGGCCAGATCTCTCAAAAGTCAGTGTCCCATGGGACAGGAAAATCAAGCAGTGAACCCCCATACTATAGGGAGTGGTGGTCATTTGTTCTCTGTCCCTGTGTCACTGCTGGTCCAGGAGAGCTGGAGTCTTTAACCTCTAAAACTTGTCCTCCAAAAGGAAATGATCCTGTCCTCCCAAACCCCAGAGAAATGCCCTTGCTGTATTAAAATGATCTCTTCTGTTTCTATTTGCTTTGCCTGTTTGTAACTCATTGACCCTTATCTCACCCCACCTATAAGAGTCAGAAGGGCCTTAAGAAACAAGCCATCTAGCGTCTTATTTCACTGTGAGGAAATGAAGTCTGGAGAGACTATGAGCCCCACTCAAGGTAACCAGGACTCCATTTGGCTAGAGCAGAAAGAGCTCTCAGGCCCCAGTGTTCCTTCACAGCTCTTCATGGGAGGACTTAGCTTCTACTCTGGAAGCAAACACAAATACTGAGGAGACCATAAGCCATCCATTTTTCATTGTGCATTTATTGAACACCTATTGTGTCCCCGGCATGGAACTAGTTACTTTCATAGATACTATTTCATGAGATTGTCCTGTCTCTTTTGTATGAGCAGAACAAATTTATTGAGGGAAAGAAAGCTCCTGTCCGAGAGAAGGACAGGAGGGGGGCCTGAGAAGATTGTCCCTGGGATGTCCTGCCTCATTTGAACCTCTGCTGATACTGGCTCACAGTAGCTGTTCAATAAATAGGGGTTTCCCTTATATCTTTGGAGCTGAGTTGCAGAACAGAATGGGAGTAGGCTTAGGGTCTATCTGGGTTTGAGTCTCATCCCTGGTATTCTTAGTGTTCTGTTCTTTGTCTCTCTAAGCCTCAATTTCCATGTCTCTAAAATAAAGACAAATAAATTTGAATATGTTTATAACTATTAAACTTACTGTATGTGAGGGTCTGGTACTCGTAGAAGGTGCTTAGAGTAACTCTTATCACTAAACTCTGTTTAGAGTAATTCTTATCACTAAATACTGATATTATTACCTGCCTTCAGATAGCTGAAAATCTCAGAAGTAAAAACACATGCATAAATACCTGCAAAGCAAGATAAATACAGAAGATATAAGGAATGAGCTCTGGAGGCTCCAGAGACAGCCATTAAGACTGGAAATGGCTGAAAGGAGTTGAACAGATAGATGAGTGGAGTAATGATTCTGGGAGCACAGCGAGGACACAGGTGGAAAGGTGGACACACACAGCAAGTGGATTAAAGTCTAGCAGAGCCAGGAGTCTAGGAGAGCAGCAGATGACAAGAAGGAGAAATAAGCAGGTTCCAAGTTTTAAAGGCTACAGATTGGGAACATCATTCTGCTGGCAATAGGAGTCAGAGAAATGTTTTGTACCAGGTGATTGTAGCAAAGCACTAAGGCTGAAAGTGACTAATTGAGCCGTGTGTTCAGTGTGTTTTGGAGGACAAGCTGGACATCAGAGAGCCACATACCCAGCTTGAATGAATAAAGGTTCAGCACAAGGAGAAACCCGGTGAAGAAAAAGAGGAGCAAAGCATAGGATGAAGAGGTAAGACAAGAAGACAACCATAGATTGGTTGGGAAACAAGGAAAGAAGATGACAGAAGAACATAGAGGAAGTTGAGAATGTGGCAATGTCATGCATACAAGTGAAGAAGTAGCAAATGCTGAGCAGAGATAGGAGAAAGAGAGTAGGAGAGTATCTTAAAAGAATGACTGTGGCCATGCAGAGAAACCCAACAGAAAGGTTGGGGCTGAAGGTACAGGAAAGAGAGAAACCAAGCCAGCCAACCACTGGAAGCATCAGTGGGGCTTTGGCCAAGACAGGAATTGATGGTGGAAAGACACATGGAGACACAGTATGAATTTAAACTGGGGAGAAGGAAAATATGTTGATACTCTCATTCATTCCACAGATTTCCACTGAGTGCCTATTATCTTCCAAACAACCCTCATTAAATTGCATTAAACATTGCATAATTCAGGGACAAAGCCGTCTGCTAAGGGAAGGCCTTCAGAACCTCTTTAAAATGGCAGTCTCTTGGCATTCCCTATACACGCCAACTTGCTATCACTTTTCAGGTGGTTCTATGGGCAACATCCCAAGACCACAGTTCAAGAAGCCAAATCAGGCCACGTGTCATGGTGCAGGCCTGTAATCCCAGAGGCTAAAGTAGTAGGATTGGGAGCTCACAAGGCCAGTCTGGGCTGTATACCAAGACACTGTCTCAGAGAATAAAAACAAAGAGCAAAGAAACCAAATCAGAAACTTGCAAGAGTTCTGTGGTTATAGCTGAAGTTCCAGGTCTCTGAAGTGGACGCTGTCTTCATAGTCATCCTGGAATGAGGGAGGAAGCAATGACCAGGAAGGCAGGTGGTAACAACAGAGGAAGAGGAGGAAGTACTGCGAGAGTTACTGAGGGAAGCTTACAAATGCCCACCTCTCCATCTCTCCATTAGCTTCACACAGTCCCATTCTGACTTCATCCTCCACCCTTTCATGACCCTGGGAAACCTTTCTAAGAATTCCTGGAGCCTAGAATCCCTGAGATCTCTACATATTCTTCAGCTCTGATGTTGAATGACAGTTACACTTAAAACATATCTGACAGTCAGATCCATTCAAAGGAGGACATAGTTTTCATGACGATGCCCAAAAGATTAAAGGGAAAACCCAGGGTTACAGTATCCAGAAGAACTTCATGATGACACTGCCCATCATATTACTTCAGCCTCCCTCAGCGAGTGCTCCTTAGACATCAGCACCAGCATGGACACCTAGTAGAAGTAGATATTGTAGGCCCAGCCCATGTCAACTGGACCAGAGTAACCTTGAGGACCAGGATCCTGCAAGCTGAACTGCTAATGTGCTCTAAGGTGGCTCAGAAGAAAACTATAACTTGGGAACTGTGATGTAATAAAAAATGTATCTGGGTCCTGTCCCTGGTTATTGACAAAACTTTAAAAATTCTTGGAATTTCCTAGCATCTTTTGGCCACACAATAGTATATTTATCCTCATGGTGAGCCCTTAGACAGTTTCCAGGGAGAAGCTGGCATGCCAGGAGGATCAAGGATGGAGTTAGAGTCAGGAGTCAACTCTAGCCCCTGAACATGCACAGCTATCAGTCCATCAGTCATACCCAGACAATGAAAGTCAAATGAAAACTCTGATGCAAAAGCTCCGAGGATCCTCCTGGTCCTTCCTGTTTGCCAAGCACAACAATGAGCTTGAAGGGTAATGTGCCCAATGTCCCACGGTGAGGCACAGGAGCTTTGCCACCACCAACCCTCAGCACCCTTGGCTGCTCCTGAGGGTTAGCCTCTGTAATAAAACTGGGTACATGCTTACAATAGGTTCTAAATACAATTAGTACCTATGAGGGCCCCAAGAATCCCCAAATGTTCAGGCAAGCCAGATGCAAGTACAGCTAAGCTAGTGACAGCACAGGAAATGGTGTCCCAAAATATGACACCTTGGCATCGTAAGTATTTTAAGCTGAAGGAAAGAGAAAATTGTAGAAGCGGGAAGATCCATCTGACCTTTTCCTGCTCGCTCTCTTTCTTTCCTAAAATTTGTTTATTTGATACAGGATCTTGCTATGTTCCAGGATGGCACAGCATGCAGTACTAGGGATTGAACTTGGGGCCTTGTGCTCGGCAGGTAGGCACTTAGACCCCCAAGCTATCCCCTCAGCTCTGACCTGTTTGTTGAAGAGGACCATAGAAACCAGAATTCCCTTCACCCTTACTTCCCTGAAATAGGGCATAAGTTCTAGAAAAGTCATTCTCTGACTTCTACCTCCCTCTGTCTCTGAAGGCTCTGTGGCAGGTGTCCTACTTTCTACACAGAGGGAAGAAATATCACAGACTGACACCAAGAAGGATCTGAGTAAGTAGGTCTAACTAAGTTTCCCCCAGCTAGTTACCATTAAATCCTATCATTTTGTTCCCCAATCCATGCATCATAAGAATGTATGCTTTTCCCTACTCTTTGGGTCTGCATTTCTGTAAGGCCCCATGATGTCCAAGCTGGGGAGGGCTGAGTCCTGAGGATCAAGCACACTACACTCCTGCTATACATGCCTCACTGCCACTGAGCCACATCCCCAGGCCGGGAAAAACAACTTACCAAGTAAATGCCTGTGAATTCCCTTATTGTTGTTTGTTTGTTTTATGGAAGGGTTCAAAGGGTGTTCAGGGTCTCACTACTAGATCAGACTCATTGTGATTCTCCTGTTTACAGTCTCCTAAGGCTGGGATTACAGGCTCATGCTGCCATGCCCAGTCTCAATCACTGTCTCTGTGTGGCCCCGGGGGCAGGGCTGACACAGCCAGACAGACCCTGGGATCGAACCCCCGATCTGTGCCTGCTTGCAGGCACTTTAATCTGCTGAGCTATTTGGCTGGCCTGTGAATTCCCTTATTAATGAACAAAATAAGTTTGGTTTTGTTCATGGTTACTTCTACCTCAGTTATGAACTCTATGATAGGTGAGAAAAAGACATTTTTATTCCCTGCATCAGTATGCTAGTCAGCTTCCCCTCACTGTGATAAAATACCTAAGATAAGCAACTTGCACAGAAGAGAGGTTTATTTTGGCTAACAGATTCAGAGGTTTGAGTCCATGATCTCTTGGTCCCATGGCTTTTCAGCCTATGGCATTATGGTGAGTGCATGGCCAGGGCACTGTAGTGGATGCCAACTGGTGGTCAATTTCTTATACCCAGACGAACCAAACTAGTGTGGTGCTGGGGGGTGGAGGCCCACCTGAGCATTGCTGCCAGCGGCACGAGAGGCAGAACTGGAGAAGCTGTCGGAAGGCTGTTGGGGAAGCTGTTGGAGCTATTGGAAGCTATTGGGCTATTCTGCTGAAGGACCTTGTCACGCTGGCTTTCCTCACAAACTTGGCTGTTCTGGTTGGAAGAGGACCTCGGGACCTCGTTGTCACTGAGAATGGCTACAGCTGACTTTGGGGGAGCTCTGGTCCTCACCTTGAGTGTCGCTTCCTGGCTCTGGAGGGGAAGTTCGTGCACTACTCAGTCTCCTGGAGAACCTTGTCATGTTGGCTTACCTGAAGGAAACTCTGCTTTCCTCACCACTGGAGGAGCTTAGGACCTCACTGTTGCTGAGGATGGCTGCGGTACCTATTGGGGAAGTTCTGGTTCTTATGTTGAGCATTGCCTCCTAGCTCCAGTGCAGATCCCTCAGCCTGCTAGTACAGATTCTTCATCCTGTTGGCATAGGCTTTCAAGCTTCTGCCACTGACCTTTGGGACTTCCCAGTGCAGATCCATGAAACAGACCTGCATGAGACACTGTCGTGGGCTCTAGGCCTCCACTTGGACTTGTGGCAGGCATTGTTATGACCTGTAGGTTTTCAACTGACTCATGCTGAGGGCCTGGATCCCCACAATAATAGAGCCTCATCCAGAGCCTTTGGGCTTCAGTGTATGGACAGATTGCCTGTGCTTTTTGTATATGGTTCTTTGGGTGATTCATTATAAAATAATCTTATAAAATGTGTCCTGTATTATATTGTTCTCCTTGCAAAATCCTAGACTACTACAGAAATTGTCCACCTGACAGCTGCCAGGAAGCAAAGAGAAAGGAAGGAGCCAGGTTCCAAAACTCCTCCAAGTGCACATTCCAGTTCTCTAGCTTCCTCCGCCAAGGCCACACTGTAGAGGCTCCACCACCCTCCCAACAGCACCACAGGTTAGGACCAAGCCATTAACACATGGGCCTTTGGCAGACATTCAAGATCCAAATGATAACCACTAGGGTCTCCATTTAGATCTGATATCAGAAGCAAGTGTGGTCTTGTTGGTGACCCTGCCTGGGAACCTGTGGGATCTGACATTAACTTCTAGTAGTAAAATGTCAGAGCTGAAGTGAATTATAAAACACCTACCTGGTGTCAGAGAATGACTGACAAGACAGAGCATAGGTACCATGGCCCTACATAAGCCAGAGCACAATTCTGTGAGTTGTGGGTCAACACTACAGATGGGTAAACTGACACACAGGCAGGAAAAATGCCTCACTATGGCAGAGCCCTCGTGGGGACATGTAGGAATGTGAGGTTTGACCTGAGCTGAGGCATGCAGCATGCAGCTACATAATGATCCCTATGGCCTGGGCTAGTGGCAAAACCACAAGGCTGAGAGGCTGGGCTCTACCTTGGGGGGCATCCCACTCGGCCCATCAGCGGCAGTTGCCAAGGTGGTAATGGAAAAGAGCTGAGGCCCTCAGGCCTTTAAAAGTTTAAATTATACTTTTCTGGCTGTGTGTGTCTGTGTAATCCTCAAAGATTTGTAATTGTGACAGCCTAGGAAAATTACAGGTGACTCAAAGCAATTTAATGATAATAAAAATAAAATAAAAACAGTAAATAGCACTGCTGCTGCCTCTAATTTCCCAGCATCTTTATCATATAAATGCTTCCCATTCTTTTCCCCATAGACGATTAATGAATCTGCAATTGCCCCTGGATGTTGTGCTCGCTTCTCCTTAATTCTTTCTCTGCTGCTCTGCCAGCCCTGGTGAGGCCTGCCCAGCTGCAGTGCCAGGGCCCTCATGGGGCCAGGCCAGACCTCTGAGGCACCACAAGGACTCCCCTAGGCCTCCCCTCCCCCACAGAGCGCTTTCTTCTCTGGCTTCTCACCCCAGCAGCCCAGCACTGGCTTCTCCAGCCAAGTTTTTCCAGGAGCCCTGCTGGTTGGAGCAACCACAAATTGACCTTCTCTCCAGGCATCTCCTTGCCTCCCTCCCTGTGTTAATATGTGCCTTAAAGAGCTGCAAACTCAACAAGTCTCTGCTATGCAGGTTAATTCAGAGCACAGCCAAGCTGTGCTCAAATGACCTTTACCCACTTCCCTGCTAATTTTGATGGGCAGCTCCATTTTCCTTCTCCCTCCTGATCCCCCCTCGCTCTAAATTGGAAATCTATCAATTTTCAAGGTAAGTGGAAAATAAAGATGCACAGACCCATGCAACCTACACTCACACACATGCACACCAACCCCAACATGCAGTTGTTGAGAGGCCAGACTGAGACTACTTTTTTTCTTTTTTTCAAATTCCAAACTATTGGATATAAGGAGAATGCAGTAGCTGGATTCCCAGCCAATGCCAAAAGATAATAAATAGGTTTGAAAGCAGAATCCTTTGCCACAATTTTTATTTCTTGCTTTATCAGTGGGATACAATAACAATAATAGATAGGGAGAATGATAACAATAAAAATCAGCATTTATCAAGTGCTTACTACTCACTGGTCTCTTCTTGAAGACTATCTCATTTAATTTTCTTGTCATCTCCATGAGACAGGAACTACAATTATCCTCATTTTATAGAAAAAGAAACAGAAGCTCTGAGAGATTATAGAAAATGCTGAAGGACACACACATAGAAGGAAGTGGAGTGAAGATGTGAGTGAACCTAGAGGGTCTGATTACAAAGTCAGGGCTTGATGCACAGTGACACCCAAATCTAGCATACAGTCCCAGTAAGTCTTAGTTCCCTTAGCTGCAAAATAAGGATAATAAGATCTGCTTCAGCAGATGCTTGGGAGGATACGTTAAGTGGCAACCATGCTTTGCACATCACAAATTGCTGTCAGCACCATTATTATAATTATTATTATTAATCTGATAAATTAATTCTCTGTACAGATATTTCCTAATCACCTGCTGTATACCATCCCTGCTCTACATTTAGGGACACAGCAGTGATCACACAAGATGAATATCTCTACCTCTGTGAGAGCCATTTTCCCATTGCTGAAGCACAAGACCTCACACACACAGGTTACAGGAGAGGCTGACTCCGGCTCATGGTTTCTGCAGGTGCAGACCACAGCCAGCTGTCTCTGAGGCAGAAACTGCACGGCACAACAGTGTCACAGAGGAAAAGTGCTCACAGCATGGAGGCCAGGGAAATGGGAGAGAGGCAACGAGTGGGGGAGGAGAATGTGCACTTCTGACTCAGACACCCAGTGGCCACCCCTTCCAACCAGGCTTTACCTCTGAATGTGAGACTTTCAGGGAAATTTGACATTTCACCCATAGCAGTCCCCAAGGGACATGCACTCTGGTGGAGGAGTCAGAAAAGAATCAAATATGGAGAATATATATCTCCAAGTTGGTGAAACTTAATGCAGCAGAGGAAATAAAGTGAGAGGAGGCATATAAAGTAATGGCAGGAGAGTGGCCATTTTCCATTGGTTGATCAGCAGAGACCTCACAGAGAAGCTGATATTTGGACAAAGGTCTAAGGAAACAGGCATGTGAGGTTGGCTGTCCCAGAAAAGCACTCCAAGCAGTGGGAACAGCAAGTGTGGACCCTGGAGCAGAACCAGCAAAGAGGCCAGTGTGGGTAGAAGGAAGGGAAGTACCAAGAGCTGGGTCCAGAGAGGTAAAGCAGGGGTGTAGGCCATGTAACCCCCTGGCATTCGCTCTCCACACTGCGAGAAGCATGGAGATCACAGATGGCTTCTGCAGAGCAGTGATAGCCAACTATGGTAAAGGGTCAGGAGCACACACAGGGAGACAACACATGTGAAGCAGAGTTGTGGGCCACAAGTTAAGGAACTGCCAAAAATAGAAAGAAGCCTGGAAGAGATCATTTTCTAGTGCCTACAGAGGGAGCATGGCCCTGCTGATACTTCAAACTCATGAACTTCAAGGTTCATGAACTCTAAGACAGTAAAGCCCTGCTGTTTAACCCGCTTAATTTGTGAAATTTTGTTACACTAGCCTTAGCAAACTACTGCAGCAGGTTTGGAGAGGAGGAGCTGCAGCTCGACACCCAGGTGTCTGCGTCAAGTCATACTTAGACACGGGTTTGGAGTTCAGCATGAATCTTGGACTGAAGATACGCCTTTGGGGTTCATCTTAGGTACTGTACACTTACAGCCCCAGGGCAGGAGGAGATTGCCTGAGAGAGTAGGCCCAAGGACTGAGCTCTATCCACCTTTAGAAGGACAGTAAATTAAAAATAAATAAATAAAAAAGTAGTCATGGGGGAAAGAGGAAATCCAGGAAAACAAAAATCCTGAAAAAGTAAATGAAGAAAATGTTTTGAGGTAGAAAGCATTGTAAATCCTGCAGTGTCCGCCATAAGTTAAACTGTATGACGTCAAAGAATTGACTCCTGGAGTAACCAGCTCAGAGCCTACTTGTGACCTTCACAGTGGCAGTTGCAGAGGTGAAAGGTAAGAGTCATTTAAATGACTGACAAAAGAATGGGAGAAGAGGAACTGGGGGCCCAAGTATGACAACTCTTTTAAGATCTCCTAAATGGAGATGTGGGGTCAAAAGAGTGGTTTGGTTTGTTTGTTTGTTTCTTTGTTCAAACATAGAAGAAATACTGGTATATTTTATACTGAGAATTGCTGCAGGAGAAAGGAAAAATTGATACAGGAGAGGGCAGGGAGAATTGCTAAGTCATGTCCTTGGAAATCTGTGGAGGTGGGTGGTGCCAGGTGTACTGTACAGGCAGGGCAGAGCTTGGCAGGGTCATGGGTGACTCACCCCTGGCGACAGGAGTGCAGGCCTGTGGACACAGGCATGGGCAGGGGGGTGATGGGAGAGTGTAAGTCATGATCTGAGCATGAGGCTGGGACTTGAGGGAGCAAAGCATGCAGCAGAAAAGGAGAAGATCCAGGGAGTGGAAGGGACTAGAAAATATGGAAGGGCTGTTGGCAGCATTGGGGGCCACCAGTGGTAAAGTAAAATCAGTGAGATTAGGCCACGTTCTCCGTCATGTTCATCTGTACAAGCGTGAGTTCAAACACGATGGGAAGTTGGAGCAGTAGTACTGGAGGAGTGACGGCAAGCCAGGGGCTCACCTCCTGAAGGTACAAGAGGCCACCAGGGGGCGTTGCATGACCACATCCCTTGATGATCTGAGTCCCACGTCCAGCGTTCCTCAGAGATGATAGAGAACAGTGTGGAAGCAGCTGTGAGAAGCCCCCATAAGCTACCTGCAGGCCAAGAGGTTTGATGATGCTGAAAGAGAAAAGAGCCACCAGTAAAGGGGCTCCCCAGGAAATGGTGCCCTTAAAGAGGCCCTGATGATATGAAAGATTTTACTGATAGCTAACTCTAAATTCTAAAATGGTGAGGAAAGATGAGAAATTGAGTTAGAAGAAGAGATATACAGAGCCAGACAGGGAGCAGAGACTGGGATCCAGGTCTTGTGGGCTTCTTACATGATTGATGAAAACCAGGATAAGTGAACAGTCCTAGGAGACTGGGGCAAAGAGTAGGGTGAGGCCGGGAGGGTTGAAGAGAACATTTGTGCGTGGCAAGGGAGGGGTCTTGGGGAATTCCACCCAGGTGTCCTGGAATCCCCTCCCACTTTTCCCAAAGACAAACCCAAGGGGCTTCGGATTTTACCATAAATATCATTAACATTTTCTACAGCATCAGTCAGCTTTTGTAGGTAACTGTAGCTAGTTCTTGCCAAAAAACTTCTGTGTGTGTGTGTGTGTGTGTGTGTGTGTGTGTGTGTGTTTATTTAAGGATATAGGAAGCTCCTAGTAACCTACAGCCAGTATCTAAAATCACACAGTTGAAACCAGTGACCTGAGGGCCATGGATCAGAGGGTGCCACACTGCCACCCTGGAAGGACCCAACTCCTCCCCAGTGCACTGTCCAGGACATGGCATCCCGCTGCCTGGACATCCCCATGCTGCCCACCCCCAGCAAGGCTCTGAGAATGCGTCTGAATGGCCAAAAGTGCTGCAAGCCAGGTCTTAGCTGCAAGGGCGGCTAAAGACTTCTCAAACCATATACAAATTACCCAGATCTAAGAATACCCAAAGATACCAGCAGGCCACAAATGTCATTTGTTAAAAATTATAAAAATAAAGATGTTTTATTATTATTTCATCTAACTTTGTAAGAAGGAAATGAGAGGAACACCACCTCCCCGCCCCTCAGGATCTCAGTGATTTCCAGCCTCCCTGCAGCAGCAGAGAACAATTTCTACCCAGCTGGCACCAAGCTCTCCATAAGCCATGGTCATGTCCATAGGTAGAGCATTAGGGCCCAACCTCCCCAGATAAACCCAGACCTGCTCGGAGCTAACTACAGAAAGCACACACTTGAATCTGTGAAGGGGAGGTGATGAAGGATCCTATTTATCCAGCAGCTCCAGTTTGCGAGCTCTGTAACCCTCAGTCCAACTCTGTGAGAAGGGTACTGGTATTGCCATATTGTATTTAAAGAAACAAAAGTTAAAAAAAAATTATGTGTAACAGCTGGGGTTCAATCCCCCAGGTGCCATGCTGCCCTACCCTCGATGCATGCTGAGATGGCGATTGAGACTGGGGGTGGTAGCATGCAACTGTAATCCCAGTGCTTGGGAGGCTGAAAACAGAAGAATCACTATGAATCTGATCTGTGTAGTGAGACCCTGTAGACCCTGTCCTAAATGCATAAAGAAGAAAATATTAATAACTTGCCTGTGACCTTTGTTCCCCCACCATCTCAGCTCCCCTTGGCAAGGGTCAGCACATACCAATGTCCAGGTCCTGCGCTGCACAACACCACAGCACATACCCATATTCCACATGGACGGCACCAGCTGGGCTGGCACAACGCACAACCTATGTGCGTAAGTAAAACATCCCTGATCACTCGGTTCCCAAATCCATTTTCCTCACAACTGTACCGCCACATCTAGTAATCAAAGTCTTTTAAGTAAGAACTCCTTAAGGTCAAGGAAGATTTCTTCTTTGTATCCACAAAGAGCGAGCACAACTCCTGGCACATAGCAGGTGCACAATAAATGGCTACAAGATGAAAGGCTATCAGAGATAAACATGAATGTGCTCATCAACTCCTGAATCACTGGATCTACAGAGGCACCACTTGAAGCCTGAAATAGGTAGTTTAAAACAAATGAAAGGAAGAACTACTGCTTTGCACAGCTGGTTGTCAGCTTATAAAACTCATTAACCCAAGAGGTGGTATAGGCAGCAAATACTAATGGACTCCAGGTGTGTTGAGAAAAGTTCAAAGCATCCACAGCCCTAGTGTATGGTGGAGGACAGTAGCCACAGAAAGGACACGCAAACAAGCACCTACCATGGCCCCACCACTGGGCGGGATTGAGCACACTGTTTTACTCATCCCCCCAAGTCTGTTTCTCTCATTAATATGGATCTAATGTCACCTAGTCACTGATGGGGTTATGACCATTAAATCAAATAATATAAGAAAGCACCAGCACAGGTCAGGGACAGGGTTAACACTCAACAAATGTCAACTATTATTCCCAGCAATAGTAACAAGATTATTCACAAGTGCAGTTGCATTTACAGTTCACTCATAGGAAAAATATTTGCATCCTATACCCCAAAACCATCCTCAATTATTCCTTCACCGATCAAAACTAAAAAACTAACTCTCAGCCGTACAGATTGCACATAAATAGAAGAACAATTTGATTATGCCTCTTCCTCATGATTTCCAGCCAGAGGTGCCTTACAAAGCAGTGACATAATGGACATCTCATCTTGAGCCTTCCCCTATGTCTTATGATTTTTACCAGAAGCTTTCAGGAGACCGACACTGTGCCAGGCACCAGACAAAATATTGAGATGAGACTTTGACTTCCCACTGTACAGAGTTTTGTGCAGGATGTGTGCATACTGTGATACATGGACAAAATGAAAATAGATTAATATTACCTGAAGACAGAAGTGAAAGGGAATGACCCCAAATTTTCTGGCTTAGTCATGTTTAGAACCAAACTTTTTTCCTATAAATGTGAGCATAGCTCCTTAGAGGCCTGACCTCTTGTGTGGTTTGTTTGTTTGGTACAAGGTCTCACTATGCAGCCTGGCCTCAGTGATTCGTGTGTCTCAGCTTCCCCAGTGCTGGGATTACAGCCATCCACCACCACACCCAGTTTAGGTGGCCAGAATCGGCACACCATGTGGTACCAGGTACCTCGCACTTGCCAGGTGGGCACTTAGACTGCTCAGCTATCTCCCCAGCCTCTGCATGTTTCTTGAAGGCAGTGGTCATTCAGTGATATGCTGCTTCTTTTCTGGATCCACAGACCACAGGTGGAGCCCAGCATAAAGTAGATTTTTCCTAGGAGAGAAAAAGAGACTGCAAAGGTATATGGGTATTGAAAATTGGATCGCTGCCTGGCTAGATGGATGGATGATGGAAAGATAGACATACAAAGCAATATAACTGATTATAATATAATATATATCAGTAATATATAAATCAGTATAGTATAAATTACATGATAAACCTAAGCTAAGCATAGGCTTTAAAATGATATTAGATTCCAAAACTAGCTCCCCCATTGTTTACCTTTGTGACTAAAAAGTTAGCTTAATCTCTTTGCACCTTAATCTATGATGTGAGAATAATAATCATACCTCATAGGTTTGTGGTAAGCTTTAAGTGAGAGAATCTATACAAAACACTTATCTGCCAGCAAATGTTTATTGAGTTTCTACTGTTTGACAGACTCTACTGTAAGCACTTGGACTATGTTATTAAAATATACAAAAATTTGCCTCCATGAACAATAAATTAGACAACTATATCATATATTAGAAAATAGGTGTTTTAGGGCCAGGGAGATAGTTCAAAAGAATAAGCACTTGCCTGCCAAATGCAAGGGCCTGAGTTCAATCCCCGTTCCACCATAAAAAAGAGAAAGTTAAGTGTTTGAACAGGAAAACAGCAGAGTAAGAGGGTGGGAAGGATTTAGAGTTTAAATTAAAGCTTTAGAACCAACTTCTGAAAACATCTGAAAAGTGAGTCAGGAGGTAGTGAGCCATAGGACCACCGGGGGAGACTCACAAGGGGGAAGCCCTAGGAGGGGGCCCTCCCACCACAGGAAGAACTCTTCCAGCAGAGGAAACAGACAGTGCAAATGGGCTGAGGTCAGGATGAGCCCGGCACGGCTACAGTACACACCTCTACAAGTATAGGCTTTGAAAGTGTTTCTAAGGGGTGCTTTCCTCATAGCTGTCATGTGGGTTCTTCTGAGCCAGCGGCATGAATACACTTTCTCCAAAGTTAGTGATAAGGACTTCTCAGAGGCCTAATACCAGCACTGACCTCTACCTCTTCTCTACCTCCTTCTTTCTTTCTCTTCTCCTTCTCCTTCTCCAACATCATATTCAACATGTCCTCATCTTTATCTTCAACAGCATCGGCCCCAACAGTGGCAATGATCCAAGATTGCTCAGCCCACAGCTGTGATGAGCATTTAGCATGCACTAATTTACTCTCCACAATACTCTAGCAGCTAGGGCCACTGCTAACTCCACATAATCCAGGAAGAAACTTGGCTCAGGGTTACACAACGGGCAGGTGGCAGTGTGGAACTATCCGCACAAGTAGTCTGTGCCCCAATGTCATTATCCTCCCTGCTTGCAACCATTGTTTTTCTTCTGAATGCCATGTAGAGGACAGATCATGCCTCCCACAGAGGTGCATCCTAATACTGATCTCGGGTAAGCAGATGCAAATTAATGGTAGGTAGGTAGGTAGGTAGGTAGGTAGGTAGGTAGGTAGGTAGGTGGAAGGGTGGATGGTGGATGGGTGGATGGATAGATGGATGGATGGATAGACAGACAGACAGACACAGGCAGGCAGGCAGGCAGGCAGACAGACAGACAGACAGACAGACAGACAGACAGACAGACAGGATACAGCAATGGATTGACAACAGATGATCAACTTGTGATGCCCAGTTGAACTGAACTGCACCAGTGTGCTGCTGGGTGTGGGATGCCCACCTGAGGAGTGTTGCTGGCAGCATAAGAGGCAGATCTGGAGCAGAAGGGAAGCTGTTAGGGAAGCTGTTGGAAACTGTTGGGAGCTGTAGGGAGCTGCTGGTTCTCTTGGAGGAGTTGTCATGCAGGCTTTCCTGATGAACTTGGCTATTCTCATCAAAGGAGCTCAGGACCTTGTTGCTAAGAATGACTACAATTCAACTTGGGGGAGCTCTGCTCCTCACTTTGAGCACTGCTTCCTGGCTCCAGAGGGGAAGATGGTGCACTGCTCAGTCTCCTGGAGAAGCTTGTCACATTGGCTTTCCTGATGGAAACTCTGCTTTCCTCCGCATCAGAGGAGTCTGGGACATCGCTGCTGCTGAGGATGGCTGTGGCACCTTTTGGGGAGCTCTGCTGCTTGCTTCGAGCATTGCTTTCTGGCTCCAGTTCAGATCCCTTACTCTGTTAGCACAGATCCTTCATCCTGCTTGCACAAACTTTCTAGTTTCCTCCACTGACCTTTGGACTTTCCCAGTGCAATGCAAGATCCGTGAAACAGGTCTGCATGGGGCCAGCAAGATAGCTCTGACTAACGTCTGCTTGGGCAAGTACAAGGACCAGGTTCAACCAGCAGCACCACATGCTGCGCTGGTCCCACCCCCAGAAGTGCTGAGCCGGCCACTCAGACCAGAGTGGTGGCATATCCCAGCACTGGGGGGGCAGAAAGCAGGAGGATCACTACAAGTCTGAGCTGCACAGTGAGACCCTGTACCAAATACATTTTTAAAAAAGAAACAGCCTGCATGAAATGTTGTCGTGGGCTCCAGGTCTGCAGCTGAACTCAGGAGATTTCCATGGAACCCAACCTTCAGCCGAACTCCTTGGTCTTTAGTGTGTGGACAGATTCCCTACATTCTCATTCTCTCTCTCTCTCTCTCTCTCTCTCTCTCTCTCTCTCTCTCTCTCTCGATCTCTCTCTCTCTCTCTCAGTGCAGGGTCTATAGGGTCTCACTACACAGATCAAACTGGTAGTGATTCTCCTATTTTCAGCTTCCCAAGCCCTGGGATTACAGGCAGGCACCACCATACCCAGTCTCAACTTCAGTCCCAGCATGCCCCAGGGGCAGGGCCGGCACCGCAGGCCAGGGATAGAACCCCTGGCCTTTGCATCTGCCTAAGCAGCTGCTTTAATCCCCTGAGCTATCTGGCTAGCCCTCCTACATTCTCTTTGTATGTGATTCTTATTTTTTGGTATATGATTCTTGAGGTGGCTATAAAATAATCTTATAAAGTATCCCATATTGTACTGTTTCTCCTTGCAAAACACCAAACTACAACACATACGTACACACAGAGAGAAATACAGATAATGTGTAGCTGATTTTTAAAATCATTTATTTATCTATTTATTTATTTGATACAGGGTCTCACTATGCAGCTCAGACTTACAGTGATCCACCTGTTCTCAGCTGGGATTATAGGCAGGTGCCACCATGCCCAGTTTCAGGCAAACTTGGCACACCTGGATATCAGGCTGGCATGGCATGAGGTGCCAGGGATCCAACCTGGGCCCTTACACTTATTGGGCAGGCACTTAGACTGCCAAGCTATCTCTGCCCCTCAATAATATATATTTGGATATGGGCTTAGTTATGAATCTGGCTATGCACAGGCTTAATTTTTAAATTATTTATTTATTTGGTATAGGTTCTCGCTATGTAGCTCAGACTCCTAGTGATGCCCCTGTTTCACCCTCCTACGTGCTAGAATTATGGGCATGTGCCACCACACCCAACTTCAGTGGCTGGCACTGCGTGGCGCCAGGGTGGAACACCAGCCTCACCCTTATAGGTCAGGCACGTAGACCACTGAATGTGCTCATCAGCCCCATTTTTTTGCCAGAACTGGGGATCGACTCAGGCCCTTGTGCTTGCTAAGGAAGCACTTATTCCCCTCAGCCATCATCCTGGTCCCTAATTTTTTTTAAACATGATTCTTTTTCTTTGGTATATGATTCTTGAGGTGGCTATAAAATAATCATGTAAAGTGTCTGGTATTGTACTGTTTCTCCTTGCAAAACCCCAAACTACAACACATATGCATATACAATGCTTGGATCACCTTGGGAGCAGAGTGGAAATAGACAGCTCGCCAGCTTTAGAACCAGAAGCAAGCGCTGCCCCTCACAACCTGGGGGGATTCATCTCTTCATGCTTTCATTTTCTCATCCATGCAGTGAAGGTGAGTAAGTGCAAACCCAGTGCAGAGGTTTGTTATGATAAGTATATGTGCACAGTGTAATAGAAAAACTAACAGAAACTTTAGATTGTAAAACAGGCCCTGAGCTAATATCTGATATTCAGCCCAATCACAGCCATCTTACTGGACAGAGCCTTAAAGACGAATTAAGCTACAGATTGAAGAGATCCATGACTTTCCTCAAAGGGAGGGGACACTTGGAAGCCCGGTGTTGACCTCTGGAACCGAGGCTCATGGCTGGAGAGGGGAGGCATGCCTCCCTCCAGAGAGCCTGCCTCTCAGTGGAGACACCTGTGAACACCTGTAGACCAGGCGACCTCTCTCTGAGGTTCCTGTCACTGAGATACACTGACACTCACAACTGAAAAGAGGAAAGGTCTCTTTGGCTCAGTTTATAGATATTTCAGTCCATAATCAGCAGGCACAAAGGCAAGCAGACATGGCAGAGGGGCACAGCAGAGGAGCAACAGAACATGGCAGGGCAGTCAGGAAGCAGTGGGATGGAAGGGAAGAGCGGTTGGAGGCAAAGCCTCGCAGGCCACGCCCCCAAGACCCACCCCTCAGAGCAGGCTTCAGCTCCCAACACCACATTTGGCCATCATCTCATCACCAGCGAGTACCACACCCCCACGATCCAGGCACTTCCCAAGGCCCCACCTATGAGCGCATGGAACACTTTGGGGAAACATCTAGGCAAAAACCACAACTCCTCCTTCACCCCCACAGGAGTTCCTAAAGGAAAGGTTTCCAGCAGACGTATCGCAGCTGCACTGGCGATGCCACGGGGCCCCCAACAAGGCCCAGACGAGGTATCTTCCAAGTGCTCAATGGGACTGGTCTGCTTAAGGCTGAACAGCTCGTCCTACTCCCTAGATGTGGACTCTCGCTTCCTCCACACCAACCTGGGGGAAGAAGGTGAACAGACTGATCCTCTCATGGCGCTCCTCTGCCAGGCAGCAAGCTCTGTGCCTGGTGCATCTGCCGGTTCTCAGCACACGGCAGCACAAAGACACCATGGAAAGAAGCTTTGAGGTTTTAATAAATAACACCTTGGTTTTTCATTTGACCAACAAATCTGTCTACCCATGAGGTAGATTCCATGGCCAGAAAAAGCACATCTGGGAGCAGTGTGGCCCTGAGGGTTGCCACCAAGAGCATGCCAGCTCACCTTCCCTGACTGCATCATCCCCACCTCCACTGGGCAGCGCCTGCACCCTCTCCCCCGGACTCCTGTGGAATCCCAGCCCTGTCAGGTAAAAATAAAGCAAATGCATTATTGCACACACCTAATCCAGTAATTAACAAATGAATCAACCACGTCTCCCCAATTTACAAGAGATACTTGGGACTGCAAAACATGACTTTCTCCTCTTAGTGATGATGAAAAGAGCTTGCCACAGACCCTGCGGGGCAGAGCTGCCCTCTTCTTCTCACGGCCTTCATGCTCTCTGGAATCCAAGCAAAAGCCTGACCACAGGCATCTGGAGGCCCTAGCTGCTGCAGTTCTGTCTGTCTTTCTCCAGAACTTCATCCTAGGTGATGACAGCACGCAGGTCTGTGGGCCAATAGCAAAAGTGGGATTTCTTCAACTGAGGGCCAAGGTCCATCTGCATCTGAATGTTTACCCCAGGGAATGTGAAATGTGGATTCTCAGGCCCCACCAAATTCATCCGATCAGCATCTCTGGGGGTGGGACCAGAAGGCTGTAGATTCAACCCACTCCCCACTTCCCAACAGATTTATACAATTTTATAATCACTGACTAAAAACCTATCCATCTGTTCTCTCTTTCACATAAGAATTTAGCTCTCTCTTCTCCCATCCCCACCCTTCCACTGGCACAAAAAAAAAAAAAAAAAAAAAAAATGGCTAGGGTGGAGAGGCTAATTTCTGGTGAATGGCACAAAACATAGAAAGTTCATAATGGGGGCAGGGGAGATAGATCAGTGCCAAGCTCAATGCCCAATACACATGCCATGCCATCCCCAAAACTGGGTGTGGTGGCGCATGCCTCTAATCCTAGTACTAAACAGGCTCACACACAAGGATCACTGTGAGTCTGAACTGTGCAGTGAAACCCTATACCAAAAATAAAATTAAAACTAAAAGAAAGTTCATAATGGAAAGGACTTTAATTCTACCTTTATTTTACAAGTAAAAACAGCAAGGTCCATGTTAGTTCCACACAAACAGATGTACAATCCTCAGTACCTCTGAATATAGCCTCATTTGGAAACAGGCCCTTTACAGAGGCAGTCAAATTTAAAACAAGGTCATTAGGGTGGGTATTTAGCCGCCACATCTGAAGCCCTCAATAAGAGGACTCTAAATGTGAAATCAGACAATGAAAAGGGAGAAGCCAAGGCGAAGGCACCCTGGGAGGATGCCACAGGAAGACTGAGTCACAGTGTCCTAACGCAAGGGGCAACTGGGACCACCAGAAGCTGGAGGAGGCCAGGAAGAATCCTACCAGCTTCAGAGAGCGTGGCCCTGCCAGCACCGTGACTTCGAACTGCTGCCTTCCAGAACTGTGAAACAGCATGTGTCTATTGTTTTGGGCCACACCATTTGTGGTGCTTGTGATGAGCTCCCTAGGCAATGGTAGTGTTCCACGGGACGGACACACGACTCAGTCAAGGTCACGCAGCGAGATGTTAGTGGCCCCGGCAGGAACCCCCCTCCTGGGCCCCATTCGGCCTCCTACACCACACACGTTTCCACTTCTGCAGTGCGCAGCTCTGAGGATTCCTCCAGATATTCCCCCAGGTGCATAAAGAAAAGTGCACCTACGAGAGTGGTGTAGTCATTTGGGGTCCACTCCACAGGGGCCAGCATCAGACTTTGCAGAGGCTGCCGGGCCAGTCCACTGACTACGGCACAGGAGCCAAAAAGCTGAAGAGGGCTGCACTTGCAATTGCTGTGCACTTATCTCTTCCAGTATTTTTTCTTTTTTTTTTTTTTTTTTTTGGTGAAACTGGGGATTGAACTCAGGCCCTTGGCTTGCCAGGCAAGCGCTTATTCTACTGAATTATCTCCAAGGCCCTTCTTCCAGTCTTATCAGAGCCCAGATGGTAAACACCAGAACACCATGACCATTATCATGGAGACATTCCAGAAAGGTGAAATGTGGCAGGGTTCCCAAGCCACTGAGGAAGCCTGCACTGTGGGAAATGAGGGCTTTAGGTAGAATCCAGAAAGCTCCTGTTTTCCTTGTAGAATTCATGAGACCAGCTCTGAGGGTTAGTGGCCAGAACCATAGAGGGTTTTGCTGTTAGACAAATGGTTCACACAAAACCACCCTCCTCCTCATGTACAGACCCATCCTCTGGGGCCAGACTGATGACAGAGTGTCCAAGCCTCTGCTACCCACCTCTCTCCTCTAAGGGATGCTGGCTACTTTGCAGGCCTGGAAAATGGCCTGATCAGTTTCTGGTCTTCATGACTTAGACTGAGTAGAAAGTGAAGTCCACCATCAAGGTGGAGAATCCCACAGGGAACAGAAATTCTGTGTTAAGAAGCACCAAAAAATTCTTCAGTACCACTGTCCCTCAATTTTGACAGAGGACACATAATTTCTTAGTTCTCTAGAGAGACACTATTAAAGGTTGACAAAGGCTAGAGGCCCTTTAGAATCCTCTCCAACCCAGCACCTGGGAGCAGGACAAGCTGATTGATGTCCAGGGGGAGGAGTCCTTTCAGCCAGCTCTGAGGAATCAGAAGTGTCATTGCCTCAAGAGGCCAACCATGTGGAAACTTGTCATCCCTGTGAGTACCATACCCATAGGAAAGTCATTTATGATGAGCAAGGAGAGAGAGAGAGAAGAGGGAGAATGTGCAATCTAATTAATTCTAATGACATTGATAAGGGGATTTGGAAGCACAGCCAATCACTCCATTAAAATAATGGCTTTGGTTTCCTTCTGTCATCACCTGGGTCTTCTCCCCCTTCCCCACCCACTGTAACTTGCACATGCTGGCAATGACCTGTGTTGGGAGACTGGAGGGACATCAGGGATGAGGCTAATGCCAAGAGGGAGAAGCCCTCTTTCCAGCACCATATCTTGATTAAGCAAAGGTCAGTTCCCTGGGTTGACAGCTATGGAGAGAGAACTGAATCACACATGGCTATGCAGGCATGAGACACGGATGGAGGAGGATGCCCTAGGGCTTCTGTCCTCCTCCTCTCTAGAGGACAATCCCACTGTACATCTTCCACAAGGACAACTGTGACAGTTAAGCTGGACTGTTGACTGGCTGGAGAGCCCCCAGGGAATCAGTAGAATACACTTCAAGTGGTGAACCTATGTGGATCACACAGGCAGGCGAGGGCAGCCATACCGAGGCCCTGGCATGCACTGCTTGGGTGCTGCCCTTACTATGCTTCCTTCCCACCATAAATGGAGCAGTTTTGCTCCACAACACCCCTCTCCCAGGATGTTTCTGCCTTGGAGCCTGCTAAACATAAACTGGGTCCCCTGAAACCACGAGCCTGATGAAAACTCCCCTGCTTTGAGTTGCAAGTGTTGAGTATCTTGTCCCATTAATGGGAAAGCTAGTGACTATAACCATTGTGACAGTGGTGTCCCTCAGAGATATACAGAGTGGTGGTAGCACCAGTCAGCACACAAATGTGTGGGCAGCTTACTAACTGCTCAGGACAATAAGAAAGATAGTTGATAGACTACCCAGATTCCCTCAATCTATAACCCAAGACTAAAACCTGTGCATTCCCTTTCTCATTGGATTGAAGTTTGTTTTCATTGTATTATGATCAAATTTACATAGCATAAAATTAATCTCTTTTTTTCAGTGCCAGGGACTGAATTCAGGGCTCAAAGGTCAGAAAGTTGTCCAGAATGAGCTAAATGACATTCCTCCCCTCTCAGACTCTCTAAGCACTCAGATTACAGGTATACACCATGATGCCTGGCCAATATTAATCATTCCAAATTAGAAATTCAGTGACATTTAGTATGTGCACAGTGTTGTACAGCCATCACTTCTATCTAGTTCCAAACATTTTCATCACCCAAAAAGAAGCTCCATAGCCACCAGGCCATTACCTACCCTGCCACCTTCCTTCCTCTCCCTAGTCCCTGGAAAATACCAACCCATTTTCTGTCTTCAGGGGCTTACCTCTTCTAAACGTGCAATATAAACACAATTACAAATCCATGAACTTTTATGTTTGGCTTCTTCACTTAGCATAATAATTTGTTTGAGACAGGGCCCTGCTATATAGTTCAGGCTGCTGGCCTTGAACTCACTAAGTAGCTCAGGCTGGCCTCACACTCACAGCAATCCTCCTCTCAGTCTCCTGCAGGCTGGGATTACAGATGTGCATCACCACACCTGGCACGGCATAATGTTTCTGAGATTCACCCACATTGCAGTATGTTTCAATATCCCATTCCTTTTTATGGCTGAATAACATTCTTTTGTTTTTGTGTACCAAAATAATTGTATTCACTTATCTGCAAATGGGCCTTTGGACTAAATTTACATCTCTACCTGGCCCTAGAGCCCAGGCCTAACTTCCCTTAGTTGGTCCACCTATGCTTGCTCCCCAGCTCTCATTCTACCTCTCTCTACACTCCACTCTAACACAGCTCCCCAAGTTTATCTGTTTTTATCTGACATTCCCTTCCCAAGAGCTCTCTAGCACTAGGGTGTTAGGCTGTCCTTGGCTGAGAAAGGGGAAGGTGCTTTAACCAAAGCCTTCATTCTAGCCCTAAGAAACAAGATAATGCCAGTAGATCTGTTTTGAATCTAGCTTCAGTTTACAATCACAAATGCTCAGTCAAGAATAACATGGACAAAGTTATGTAGTTTGAGCCACTGTCTTTGGTGCATTTCTTCCACCATGACAGAAAGGTAAATGTGCCTGGATTCTGCTCATACTAACCCTGGGGGAATCCCATTTTCTAAATCAAGCTTGGTACATCCCAGAAAGCCAACCCCTGGATTCAGTTTTATCAGATACATCCTTCCTGGGCAGCTGCTCCACATCAGGGACCATGACATCCCCAGCGCAATCTGGCCTGAAGAGCTCATGATCTGGAAAAGGAGACAGATATATACAGGAAGAACAATGAGATAGGGCATGCAGGCTCTGAGTCATACAAGGGTCCGGGAACCCAGGGCAGGGAGGCTGTCTTCTGGCAGTGGAGGGGAGGGAAGGCTTCTCAGAATGTGTGGCATTAGAGACTGAAGCAAGGTGAGTAATGCTGGACCAAGAAGACAAGTGATCCTCACAGAAGCCATGATGAGGGAAGCCAGGAGACATGGAGGGTGGGGGTAGAGAACCTCTGCTGGAAAGGGCTCGGGCCATCACATTGTGACATCTGTCCTGAAGTAGCTAGATGTTTGTAACTTGAAGAAGAAAAGGAATACAAAGGCTTAAGACTTGGAGACTCAGAGGCCACCAGGAGGCTGTGGCAGCAGCTCTGACCATTGACACCATGGTACCCACGCAGCAACCGGGTGTATATATGTCTGATCTATAACAGACATTTGAGGGCAGCAATCTTGTGGAAAGGTAATGAGCTGCCTTGAGGACATTAATATGGTCATTTACGCAAGGAGCTGATGGAGTCGGGAGGCCAATGTTCCCCTCCACACCACCCCACCTTAGCACCTCAGGCTGCACCCCAGATACTCTCCTACTCCTGCAGCTGATTGTTCCATCTCTTCCTAGACAGAGTGGCCAATACCCCCACAAATTCCGGCCAAGCCTCTGCCTCCTCCCTGTGCTGCCACTTGTCAGCACTAGGCAAGAGAGATGCCAGCTTTGTCCCCAGCCTGAAAGCCCATTTGGGGCACTGGAAGATGAATTATGTTTCATTTATATCAAAGAAGCAATCTCGGAGCCCATTTGTGATCAAATTTGCTGTCAGAGAAACTTTGCTTTATCTCATTACATCTGATATCTCTTGGCTTCTTGTCCTTGAGACTATTAAAGTTTAATGTCAAATTCAAGATGAAATGAAATCTTTGCTGTATCATCTCATCAGAACCTGAGCATTCCCCCTTCCATCTAAAATTTTTTGACAACTAATTACATTGGGGGTGGGGAGAGGGAAAGAAAGAGAGTGGCTCCCCTCTCATTTGCTGAAAATGCCATCATTTGAAGGGATTGCCAATGAGTGCTGTGGCACTGTGGCAACAGAGAAGAAGAGGTGCTCGTCTCCATTCAACTCCTCTCTTCCATCCCTTCACCCCAGACTCATAGCTCCTAGACCAGTGATATCCATTTTCACTGTTATTCAGAGAGGGCATCCCTGCCCAAGGGACACTGTAGGAACACTAGCTGGGCTGCTAGGAAGATCAGAGCTTGGCTCCAGGCTCTGCCAGCTACCTGGCTATGGGCAAGTCAGCCCTTTCCTCTGGGCCTCAGTTTGCTCAACTGTAAAATTATGAGGTTAGACTGTAATCAAGGAGAAGGAGAGAAAGAAGAGAAAGGGTGAAGGAAGAGAGGAAGGGATGTAGGAAAAGAGGGAGGGAAGGAAAGAGGAAGGGAGAGAGGGAGGGATAAAGAAAGAGAGGAAGAGAGAGACAGACAGACAGACTAGAGTCCCAACATTCCCTCCACTTAGGAACTAAGAGGGAAAATGGATGAGTGAACAGCTGTTGGTTGTCCAACGGGAAGGGTAGGGGTCACGGCAGAGAGAAATGTACATTCCCCAACAGACATTCAACTTAAAACAAATTGAACAAACTTCAAAAGGTCATGTCTGCAGGCCTTATTTACCATGACAGCCCCAGGAACAGTTGATCTCTAGGACTTACAATTGTCTAAATGTGAAAAGTATCCACAGAATACAGGTTTAGACTGGAGTGTGCTTTTCGAGGGAAAAGAGTTGGAGTAGTGATTAAGCACACTGACTGAAATTCACCTGTACAGCCCAGGGCCATTAGAAGGCCCAGAGACACACAGAGTCAAGCTCCTGAAAAGGAGAGTGTGAAAGGAAGAAGGAAAGAGAGATACATGGATTTTTAAAGATGTATTGGCAATTTCATTTACTCCACAAGTATTTGTTAAGCCTATCTTCTGTGTGTCCACTATTTTAGGCATTTGGGATTTAGCAATAAACAAAAACTAAACACATTTTTGATCCATAGATCTCAGATACAGGTGGAAAGAGAACAAATAATAAATGTGACTGAGGACTAAGTTATCTGTGAATTCTTAAGCTCAGTAGGCCAAGGAGTGGGGAGGCCAGCAGGGTGTGAGGACAGCATCAGGGGGGAACTCTAACCAGATTTTGTGGATCCAGTCCTGGCTCTGCCACTAACCAGCCACTGACGTGGTCAGGCTTTCACCTATCTGGGCCTTTGTTTCCTTCTCTTACAGAGGAGGAAAAGTACCTGTCTGGGCTTTTGTTTTCTCCTCTGTAAGAGGGTACCTACTTCCTAGGATTAAGTGAGTTTAGCATGGGAAATATTTCAGATAGTGTCTGGCACTTAGGAACTGACCTCACCTAATGTCATAAACATGTTCCTCCAGGAAAGCTTCCTGGAGAAGCTGAGCTTGGAACAGTAGGCTTTCAAGCCCAATGCCTGAGAAATCACAGGCAGCTGGGTTCAGGCTGCATTTGAAGGCAGGGCTCAGAGCTTCGAAGAAGACCCCAACCATCTTCCAAACAGAGATTCAACTGGAAAAAATCAGGAATTGTTCAAAGCATGTGTCAGCTTCCCATCACTGTGATAAAATACCTGATGTAATCAACTTAAAAGGAAGAAAGATTAATGTTAGCTAATAGTCTAAGAAGTTGTAATTCAGGATCATTTAGCATTTGGTCCTGTAGCAAGGCAGATCATGACAAGAGCTTATGGTTGGGTGGGGAAAGGGAAGGAAGGAAGGAGGGAGGGAAGGAGGGAAGGAGAGAGAGGGAGAGATCCCAATATCCCCTTCAAGAGCAAGCTCTCCATGATCTAACTTCCTTCTGGTGGTCCCCAATTTCTGACAGTGCCACCAGGTCCCAGTAGCACCACGGGCTGTGGTAACTACAGCATCATGTGTACATAGGCCTTTGGGGAATATCCAGATTATAGCAGTGCACTCAACCAGCAAGACTCAGCTTCTCCATGAGTGATTCCTCTATACATTTTATTTTCCCATCCTCTCTCCCACTGCCTAACCTTCTCAAAACACATTCTTCCTGAATTTCTTTCAGAGTATGAACTCTGTGTGGCTTGTACTAGATGCCCTGAGATCCAGCCCTTGTTACATCTGTACAAGACACGCCACTTAGTGGCACTAATAGTGGTTTTATTCAACCACTCCCTTCAGAGAAATCAAAGAACATCTTAAGCTCTTATCTGTAATCTGAGTCTCCAAAAGTTTGAAAGTAAATATTTATTCCTTAGCCCTTTATTGTCTGAGAAAGAAATAATAATCCAAAAACACCTGCCAGGGTCTTCCTAGAAATCAACACAGTGGCCAAGTCAGAATCAACACTCACCTCTACATTAGCTGCTCTATAAAGTACATGGCCTCCTCCCATTAAGCAGCAGATAAACTGAGCCCCAGAGACTTTAAATAACACCCCAAGGTAACCCAGCCAGGTGTCAGAGCCATGATATGAACCATATTTTGTTGGTTTCAAATGGCATAATCTTAACCACATATTGTGCTGATTCACAGGTCTAGATGTTTTCTCAGATATTAATACAATTCTAGAAAGCCTTCCTCATAAAAGTATGTGAATTAAGCAATTTCTTTCAGAATGTGAAGTCTGTGTGGCTTGCACTAGATGCCCTATAGTTCTGTGAAGGACATACACCTACAGGAGGGTCCGGTTCTCCCTACAAAGCACTTTGGAGTTCACACAGACGGTGCTTGGTGAGGGTCATCCTCTATTCCAGTGACGCACTGTTTTATTGTTGTGGTTTGGTTTGGTTTGGTTTGCAGTTTGGTATTCACTTTCCTTGTTGTGAAAAATCTGCTCTGAGATAGTAAATCTTTCCTGTTCCGAGGATAGATTTGATTTCTGGAAAAAGACCAAGCTTATTTGGAGCGGGATCTTGCCGATCAG
Organism: Ctenomys sociabilis; assembly: GCA_004027165.1. Classification (NCBI taxonomy): domain Eukaryota; kingdom Metazoa; phylum Chordata; class Mammalia; order Rodentia; family Ctenomyidae; genus Ctenomys; species Ctenomys sociabilis. The sequence goes on from PVKA01000703.1 coordinate 133,494, forward strand.
GTAGACAAGTAGTTTATATTAAATTTTTTAAAACAACCTTGTGCCTGGGGCTCAATAAATATTTGTTGACTAACAATGACAACAGAATGAAAATTAAATACACACTGTTTGATTCTAAGGAAAAGAGACTCATTTCCTTCTTCAGCTCATAAACCTCCTCTGAAAGTGATTCCAGAAATATTTGGAACAGTGGTAGGCTCATTGGGACACAGCAGTGTATCAAGGGGAGTGACTCTGGGGAGATAAGCCTTGGCTGGACTTCAAATGCAGCAGCCCAGTTACATGCAAGCCACAGTTCCAGACACTGTTTGGTGTAACCAAACATAAACAAAACTCTCCAGGAGCCCCACTCCCTGGAGAGAGGAGGCAGGAAGGATGCATAAAAACAAAAAATACCCAAGACATAGAGCAGATCTGAAGGATGAATTGGAAGTAATGGCCAAGGCTAGAGGAATCAGAAGAGACTTCGCAGGAGCCACAACATTGGACTGGACCTTACAGCAATGCCTCTGAACCTACACATGGCATGCCACCCACAGAAGATGACCCCAGCTTATGACTCCCTGGGATGGATAGACGGTGTTGCCCTGGGTGGAAATTCTTACCAGGCTAGGGGCTCAATGCCCACAGTCCCATCTGCCCGCCCCGGCACTAGCAGCAAAGACTATTTCTCCAACTTCCTTCACAGCACTCTCGTCATCGGGATGTGTGCCAAGTGGGGTGCATTGTGACAGTGTGCTAAAGTCCTCCTTGGTTATCCGTAGCACTGGCAATGTAAAAAGAAAGATTTGTACTAATAGTGTTTGGTCAGGATATCATGTCTGCATCTTGTACTAGGAATAACTACTATGAAGATAACAATATGCAATGTATTAATTATTATAACTGTCCTACTAACCTGTTTTGAAACTGTCTCATTGCTGCTTGCTTCTCAGTAACATTAATTTTTTAAAATTCTCTTTGGCAGGAGAGACAGGAACCTAGGCAAGTGAAATTGAGTTGGGACTCAGGGGCAGGTACCAAGCGGCCAGCAAACTAAGGGCCCAACACTGCATTTGAGTCTGACTTGATTCCATAGACAACAAAGATCGTTCAAAGCTACTGATAGGGAGCTGAGTGGTGTATTCAAAAGAGAAAAAGAAAAAAAAAATCTCACATGTCTTATGGTTTACTTTAAAACAGTCATAAGTCATAAACTTTAAACAAACAGGCAAATCCCAAAAGTTAGGATTCAGCCCTTCCTCTTACTTCTAGCTTAGCAGGGTGCCCTGCATAGAGAAAAAGGCCGTGGTGATTTAGAAATAAGATGAAAACTTCCAGCTCCACTTTTAAAAATGCTGTGAGCCTGAAAAATAAACATCAGTGTTTCAGAGGGAGCCTGAGGCCCCCAGAAACTAAGAGCAGGAGGACTCCTTTGTGTAGTTCTTGTTCCTCCTGTGGATAGCACGAGTCGCCACTGCCGTTGTCTGCCTGTCGGAAAAGAGAACAAACATACACCTGGCTTATAACCAGGAAGCCACCTGTGTGTGACAGAGTACTGAAGGAGAGCTTGGGGGAGAATACTTCTAAAGATGGCTGCCAATGTTGCTATGGAAATTTAATTCCAGACTAGCAGCAAATCCCATTCAAAAGGCCAAGAATGGCCATGTTAGGTCAAACACAGAACACGAACTAGGGGAAAAGATTGCTTTTCAAGCGAACCAGACAATTAATTTAGCAGAACCACCCTACAAAGAGAAAATCAGAGGCACCTAATGTGAGGGATCTTTATTCTGTTAAAGTTCAACTCTTAAAAGAGCCTACAAGGGAGATGGTAGCAAGAGAATGTTCTCTATTTCAACAGAGAAGTTTACATGGTGGCAGGAGGGATGGAGGTGAAAGGTCAGGAAGAACTTTCCTGCCAGAAGCATTGTAAGACACTGCTCTGTGTTTCTGAGGAGAGTTGTGGATCTATTTCTCTGAACATTCTAAAGAAAAGCAAAATTAGGTTCATGTCCTGGATAGCTCAGGTAATGTTCCAACATTCTTCAGTCTAAAACCACCAAGAGGGGCATGCCACCTTTTTCTTTCATCTAATCTGCTCAAGATTAGAATCACGAGTCTCACTGCCCCTGTCTGATTGACTCTGTGTGTGCACGTAAAAGTAGTGTGAATGTGTAAATTTAACCACGCAGGATGCAGCTGCCTGAACAGCTCATTGCGCCGCAGGGGAGGTATACCCAGGCACCCTCTCTCCTGCCTTCTCTACCTGCCACCTTCCATCCATCATCACCTTCCAGCTCTCAGTTCAAAAGATGTCAAGGGAAATGCTGATTTAGTCAATCAACAGATACTAATTGGACCATCCCTATGTTTGAGACACTACTTTAGGTGTCATGCAAGAAAATAAAGAGGTAATGATTTTTTGCTCCATCAAAGGACTTCTATAGTTAAAAAAAACATAATATTTACCAGTTTAACTATTTTATGCATGCAATTCAATAACCTTAAGTATATTTCCTGTGGTGCCATCTATCTCCAGAGTTTTTCTTCTTGAAATGAAATTTTAAACCTGTTGAACTTCCTGTTTCCCTTCCTTCTACCCCTTGAGAACGCCTGTTATAATTTTTATTTTGTCTTTTCTTTTCTTTGCAGTGTCAAGAATTGAATACGGGGCTTTGTGCATACTAAGCAGGTCCTCTACTGTTGAGCCATATCCATCCCTCCCTCCTGCTTTCTATCTCTGTGAATTGGATGACCTTAGATACCTGTTATGAGTGAAATCATATGGCATTTGTCTTTTCCTGACTGGCTTTTTCACTTAAGATAGTACCCTCAAAGGTTGTCCACATCACAGCATGCTTAACGCTGCCCGGCCTCCCCCTGCACTACAGGCCGTCTTCCCTCCATCCTCTCATCCAACTATGGCCGCTGAAGTTGCTTCTGCTTGACTACATGCTGCTGCTACAGGCATGAATGTAGAAACATCTCTTGAAGGAGATGCTCTCAATTCTTTCGAAGTGGGATAATAAAACTTCTAGATCATACAGTAATTCTATTTTTAATTTTTTGAAAAACTGCTGTACTACTTTCTATGCTGACTGTATCATTTTTACATTCTCACCAACAATGCACAAGTGTTCCAATTTCCCCAGCCCCACCCATTCTCTCCTTCCCCTCTCCCTCCCCATCCCCTTCCCCTCCCTTCTCCATCTCCCTTCCCCTCTCTTCTTCCCCTCCCCTTCTCTCCCTCCCCTTCTCCCCCTCCCCCTTCCTGTCTCTCCCTCTCCCTCTCCCCACCCCATGTGTAAGAATGAGGTGACATCTCACTGCGCTCTGGATCTGCATTCCTCTAATGATTAATGATGCTGAACTTTTCACGTGCTTGTTGGCTATCAGTACATCATCTTTGGAGAACTGTCTATTCATGTCCTTTGCTCTTCCTGCTTTGCTCCTGTTTTAAGTCAGACTATTTGTTGTTGTTGTTGTTGTTGTTGCTGTTGTTGTTATGAAGGAAGAGCATCTAAAGCTGAGTGTGAAGACAGGAAAAAGCCTGGCAGGGAGAGACGGGCTTCCGGGCTTCCATTGAGCTGGTAGTCAGAGGACCCAATCATTATGCTTTCCAGAGCTGAAGGTGGTGTGCTGCATAGACAAGATGCAGTGGGTGTGAGCAGAGTCAGCAAATTAAGATCCTGCAGTTATTCATTCAGAATTTGGAGGTGGTGAGGGCCCAGGCTTGTATACCCCACTCAGTTAAAACAGATGTTCTGCAGTTTAAGTGGGTTCCATCACTCCTTTATTACTGTCCTTGCTCAAATATGTGACAGTGGGAGAAGGGGCTCTCAGCCTCTGCCCTCACCCCAACTGATGCAGGGGACCATCCTTCACACAGCTAGTGTTGTTTCCCAGTTTACCTTGTAGTGTTATTTTGGCACAGCCCCCCAGTGATCTGCACCCCACTCCATACCTACCACCCACCCCCAGCTGGTCAGCTGTAGCCAGAGCCAGAGTCCACAGAGGGAAAAGGCTGGGTAGCGATGGGGCCTCCAGTGCTGCAGCAGAAGCAGCCGGCTGCAAATCCCACAGCACCCTGGGAACACTGCTGCACACTGCTCTGCCTTGTGGGGTGCCCCTACATCAGTGGCCTTTGAGGTCCTCTGTCACCTCCGGAAGCTGAGAGTCAGACCTGAGAGCCCCAGCTTTCCCAAGCCAAACACCTGGCCACACTCATCAAATTTTTCGTGTGTGGAGGGAAATGCTCCTGATACTCCAATACCAAGTGGAAGAAAAAACAGTATTACGGTGTGAGACTCCGTTAAAGGACAGAGATAAAGAGACAGCCACATGAAAGGGCAGGACGAGGAGGTGATATACCACAAATATTAATAGTGGTTGCTTCTGGGCAGTGGAATATGAATGAATTTTTTTCTTTGTGCTTTTCTGTATTTTTCAAATTTTGACCATGAATATGTATTACTTTTGTAATCAGAGAGAAGGACAGTACATGGTAATTTTTAAAAAGCCTTTGTTGGGCTGTATGCCTACTTGGGCTTGGTCCTCCTGTGGATTCCACAGAGGAAATTGTAGCATTCTGGGCCCTAGGAGTTCCTCAACCCAAATATAGCTGCTGATCTGACCAGGGAAATGGAGGCCAGTAGCTGTGGCTGGCCAGGCACAGGGCAAAAAGGGATGGAAACGGAAAATGGGGAGGTACTTCTGGAGTCCTGGGGTCACCTTCATCGCTCTTCTGACAGGAAGCCATTAGCCTTCCTGAAAGGACTAGAGGGAGAGGAGCTCTTTTGGAAGCTAAACGAGACGGCCTTGCAGCTGAGGTTCAGAGTGCCGAGAGGGGCAGGTCAGAGAGAGCTGGCAGCCGCCCTAGCAGGGCCTGGCTCCTCATCGTCCTCCATTGCAGCAGCAATCACCACTTTCACAGGAATGATAGAAATCAGCTTGGTAAGGGACTGGAATGAGTTTGGCAAGACCGGGAGAAGACTGGAAGACAGTATCTTGATTTTAATTGATGGTACAAAGCCCGCCAAGCCTCAGTATCCTGGTATCAGCTGTTCCCTTCCTCCTGCAGGAGGGGAAGCATCTTGGGTTCTGAAGATAGCCCTGCATGAGAAAGGGGCTTGGGAGGCAGCACCATGCAAGGGTGCAGATAAAGCCCTCCCTCTGCACTGCCCCTCAGAAGATAAGGCCAGGCTGCTGCCTACTTTAATGCATGAGAGATGAAAGTTATAACAAGAACTTTTGCAGGTATGGAGCACCCTCCCCTCCCCAAGAGCTCTTATACACTATATCCTACTATTAGACAAGGGGGGAAACTGAGGCTCAGAAGGACAAGCACCCCGACCAGGGGCACAGAGTGGTACAGCTGTGACTACAGCCCCAGGCTCCAGATTCCAGAGCCTGTCTCACCCCCTAATGCCAACAGAGCCACTTACACAAGCCCATCTTTCTAAGCTCCAGGGAGCTCTGCCCAGGAACAGGGTGGCCTGGATGTCATGAGCGGCCATCTGAGAGCTCAGGCCCTGCTCTCCTACCTCTGAGCCAGCTCCAGCCTTAGTTCCCATGTCTTCACACCCCAAAGCCCTCGCTTCCCAGGGGCCCACCTCACGATACCAAGTTTGGTGTCACAGCACAAGACACCATTCTGAGGTTCTGATGAACAAATCCCTGGGCAGGAAGGTCCTGTTTGTCTACAGGCCCAGTAGGACAACTACCCAACCAGTCCCCACAACCCTTCCCAGGGTCTTAACTCGCACAAAAGATGCCTTTGTGAAAATTAGAATAGGGCGCCCCCTCCTGGCAGATGAACAAGACCGTGCCACAGGCCCTACTGGACTCAGGATTTCAGCTCTCACTCACCCAGGGCCCAAAGTGCTCAGAAGCCATCTTGGATGGTCTCTCCTCTCTTTTCCTCCCACCTTTCCCTCCTCCACCCACTGCTTCCTCAAGCTCTCCCCTTGTTGATCAGGAAGGCCTCTGTCACACACCCCTTGGTGATGGTCTGGATTGGATTTCCAGCTCCCTATGTAGAGCTGATGAGGCCTCATTCCCACGGAGGCCTCTGTCACACACCCCTTGGTGATGGTCTGGATTGGATTTCCAGCTCCCTATGTAGAGCTGATGAGGCCTCATTCCCACGGAGATCCAGAGCACTTTCGCGTCCTCTGCCCACCCTCCCACCCCCCTTGGAGAGCTCCTTTATGCGCTATTTTTAGTTTCTTGATTGCAAGTGAGAAGTACAAATCAAAGAATGCTGGGAAACCGTAGTGCTACCAACCCAGAGAAACGGACAGTATGTTGGAGAAGGAGGAGCGAGAGATGGGACCCAGGGAGCACCCAGGCCCAGACCTCCAGGGAGAAAGGGAAGAGGGCGGAGGCTGGGTTATCTGTGCCACCTCCAACCCGGCCCAAAAAGACAGCTTTAGGAAAGCCAGACCTCACAAAGGACCCCTATAAACCATCCAGCATAGTCCCCTCCTTCCCATGGGGGAAACTGAGTCTCGTAGCGGGGGTGACAGAGTCCCACCAATAAGTATCCAGCTCCTAAGGCCTCTCCTGTCATCTTCTGTGCAAGGAAGCCCCTCCAGTGGGCTGGGAAACGTTCCCACCCTGACTTGACTTCAAACTGCCTGGCACCTCATCCCAACCTGGAGCTGAGAACCAGGAGAGCCTCTGCCCAGCCAGCAGACCAGACGCCTGCAGCAGCGCCCGGGCCTATCCCAAGCTGATCAGCCTTAGCACCCCTGGCCCACCCGCCCGCGGCAGATGCAGTGTCTCCCAGCCGGGGCGCCAGACAGAGCCGCGGCCCTGAGCGCTTCCCCCGACATGCGCTGCACTCCCTAAATGAATGAACTGGCAGCTCCAAACGCCGGCGCAATTGGCAGTTATTGCTGGCAGTTTATCAGTATTAACTGATTAGGCCCAGGATGATGGATCCCCTGTCTCTCAAGCCCGCGCCCCGCGGCCCTCTCTCCACCCTCCGCTGCCCCCAGGCGGCCCCCAAGTCCCTGCTCCTCCGCTCAGCCCAGGCCCGCGCTCGCCCGAACCCCTCCCCGACAAAGAGAAACATTTAAATAAATAAAACAAAATTCAAATGAGGACACTAAATCTCCTCGGCGTTTAATTGATGATCATTATGCTTGGGAACCTAAACTCTTTTAATTTCACTGCGGTGCAGAGAAATGAATTATAGAATTGCAGTCAC